>CAUYLG010045585.1:0-44441 GCA_963573385.1 Cacajao melanocephalus | reverse complement strand
AGTAGAACAAGAATCCTGTTCTCTCTCCCTCTTTTTCTTCCTCTTTCTTTCTCTCATACATTCTTTTTCTTTCTTTCTTTCACTCTCACTTTCTTTCCTCTCTTTTTCTTTCTTTCAAAAAAAAAAAAAAAAAAAAGAAATGAGAAATAATGGAGGCAGCTCCCTTCCCCACAGCAACCATCCAGAGAGGCTTGCAGGTCTGAGCTGTCAGTAGCAGACCCTGGGATATCCAGGGCATCCGCACATAGAACCAGTAAAAGAGTCCACCCTCATAGTGACGCATGTCACAGATTCAGATTTACACAAACAAAAGCTGAGCAAACCATGAAGAGTCTCTGTTATTTTCAACGATATAATCACAGAGGAATTGTATTGATTTCCTTTTAAGTATTCAAATTTTTCTCTCTCATTTAAAATGTCATATCAAGTTTTTGTTATCTCTCTCCAATTTTTAGAAGAGCATTTCCCAAACTCTACTAAAGTGACAGATTTCCATATCCATCTATCCCGCCAACATCAGACACGTGCAGGGTACTGGGAGAGGCAACAGGGATGGAGGTCCCATCTCAGGGGACTTCACAGTGTGACGGGGATGTTCAACCTGCCCCCATTTTCCTTCCACCATACTCCATCCTGTTCTTGGCTCTTCCAGTCATCCATGCTTCTGTCCTCCCTGCAGGAAGCCTGGTGTATCTCCCGGGGACACTGGCTCAACTTTTCAGCCACCTGCCCAAGATAGATGAGACCAGGGGCCAGATGATGTGGATAATGATGATGTTATAAGGAGAAGTAAGGAATAAGGGAAGCGACTTAGTGGGAAAAGTGATGTGCTGGGTTCTGAAGAAGGTAAGAAATGTCAGGCCAGGCTGTGCTTTGCCTCTTGGCCTCTCTATTTTCCTTCCTGACTTTTTTCAGCCACAGTGAATCTCTGAGCCTTAGTTTTGACAGAATGAAGTACCAGAAGGGAGCTGAGTTGTTGAACATTATGTGTGATCACGTAATAACTACAATCAGAAGAGAAACATGCAGAGTCCTGGAAAAAGAGAAATTTGTATTTGTGGACACCTGCTGAAAGCTAGGCACTTTCAAATAATTCCTGTCACCTAACTTAAGTATCATGTCTTAAGTATTATTTAACTTAAGTATTATGCAGATAAACTGAATAGTTAGAAAAGTGGCATGATTTATATGAGGCAACGTAACAGCTAGAATTTAAACGTAAGACTGCCTGATTCCAAATTCATCCTCTTCTACTACAAGGCCCTGCCCTCTTCTCTGGGCTGCACCGACATCAGAGATGCAAGGGAGGAGGCCATGTTGAACAAGAGCCCCCTTTACACACCAACCTAGTCATGGTCATGGTGGTGATGACTGAAAACAAAAAGGAACCAGGCTGAAAAAATCGTCTCTGAGGACACAGAGTAATAAAATCCCAGGGTAAGGAAGGCCTTTAGCAGATATATGGCCTGCTGTCCCATTCAGTCTGGAAAACATCTCCTCAGCATCCCTGCAAACAGTCACCTGTCTCTGCATGAGGATTTCCAGTGGGAGGGGAGCCACTTCCTCAGGACTCCCTGATCCTAATGTCAGAAGGTGCTTTCTTAGGTCGAATCAAAGTCTCTCTCCCTGTATCTTCTCATTGCTTCCTGTTCTTTTCTCTGGAGCAACACAATGTAGATAAGTTTATTTTCTTTTGTGCATCTCAGAATTTCATATTCAAAGGCCATCATCAGCTCTCTTGTTAGAAGGAGTCCAGGCTAAAAACCCTCTTTTCTCTCAATGATCCCAGCTATGATACAGTTTTCTGATCTTCAATATCCTAGAGCCCAAGACTATTCTAATATGTCACAAATATCTCTAATATATCTTGTGATTGTGACTTGGATAGAAAATAAACACTATTTCCATAATGATGAACATAAAACTTTTGAGATTTTTTTTTAATTTTCAGAGTTGACATTTTGAATTATTTACCTTCCTAAATCTAAAAATATTCCCTTTAGAACTCTTAATTTCTTTCCTAATTTCTCTATCCTACTCTCAAGGAGGATCAACCTCCCAAACGCATTGCTCATCAAGCTGTGATACCAAACTGCACAGGAAAAGCTTTATCTTCAAGACCTGTGGCTGTCCTCCCAGTCCTAACCCTTTGATTTACATTATTGTTTTTAAGTCTCATTTTCCAGGTATTTGGTAAGTCAGTAGAGAACTGGGCCAGTTTCCAAAGTCCTGCCTAAGAAGTTAATATTGAATAAAGTTTTTTTCAATGCAGCAATTGATCTGCAGTCGTTGCCTGTTTGGGCTTCCCAACCACAACTCCAGACAATCATGGAAAAGGCTTATGCCATTTAAACATCTCCCTTCCAGCAAAAGAATCTGGATTGCCTTGTCAGAAAATGTAAAAAGGAGACATGTCCAAATTATAACTCATCTCTCTACCTTCAGCCTTATTAACTATTTTAAGTATAATAACAACTACTCACCAATTGCCTCAAGTCTCATTTTCTCAATGCTATTTTGGTCACTCATTTTTTAAAGATTATTTTACAGAGTAGCAGACAGGTCCTAGACCAACTCCATTTCTCTCCCTGGCTGTCCATATGCTCTTTTAGGGCTGCGCCTTTCACACTTTCAGCTGCTGGACTGTCAGCAGCTGAGTCCTCCTCCAAGAACTGCCCTCAGCTAACAAGAGCCATCTCACCCAAACTTCTGTTCCATGTCCAAAGGCATCACCTTTCCAATGACAAGACAGGAGCTGGGGACATTGAAAGGCCTGGGCCACTTGTCTCAAAGCTGGACAACACTGAAGAGCCAACCCAGCCCCAGAGCACCTCACAGAATTGGCTGAAGCCACTGTTACAATCCATCAAGGTTCAAATATTAATACTTCCTGGCCCAACCCAATCTTCTCACCTATGACAGATGTTGTTCCACAGCCTTAGTGGGAAATAGTGTTATTTCCCATTAGACCAGCTATCTGCATGTAAATATCAGAGTCTGTTTCCTGTTGAAACTAAACTGCAACTACATATATACATATATATGATAGAAGAAGGAAAGACATCCAAATTTGTAGGTGACCAAGATTTGACACATATAGCTGCCTCTTGTTGTTGGTGGGGGATTTGTTCCAAAACCCCCCTCAAATACCAAAAGCTATGGATGCTCAAGTCTCTGATATAAAGTGGTGTAGTATTTGCATATAACCTATGCACATCCTCCCATGTACTAATTCAGAAGACCACGAAGAGCCTTTGTTTTCTTTAATATTCACTTTATTCTTCATTTTAAAGCCTTTGCCTCAAAATCCTACTGGGTTACTCATCACTGCCAAATTGGAGTCTGTGAGATTCTTTGGAAGAACTATTCATATTACAAGTTTATGTTCAAGTTTCAGTCATTAAGGGATTATTGGTGGCAGGCGATCTTATAATTATCAGTTCTTTATTATCTTTACTATCACTTTTTTGGCTTACCTGGTAGTCTTTCTTTAGGACTTGTACCCTATCATTTCTGGATTACCTAAAATACCTAATGCCATGTAAATGTTAGCAAAGAGTTGTTATACTGTATGGTTTAGAGAATAATGACAAGGAAACAAGTGTGTACATGTTCAGTACAGATATAATCATCCCTTTTTTTCCAAATATTTTTGACCCACAGTTGGTTGAATCTGTGAAAGTAAAACCCACAAGTATGGAGGGCCAACCATATGTTATACATAATTTGACACATATTTGTTATATATACAATATATAATCTAAAACTGAATAATTATTTGTTGCTCCAAATAGCCTCAAAATGCACCGCCAAAACTTATAAAATTTGGAGGAATTTATTGTTTATAGTGAACATTTATCAAATTAACTGAATCATCAATTGTTATACTTTTTCATTTAAAAAATACAAAGCAGGTATTGGATTTAATATCTTAATGAACTATTTAGTTTATAATAAAGAACTTCTTGGCATTGCATGCTCAACCTATTGAGATTATTTGGAGAGTTATGAACTTTGCAGGAGATATTAATAGCTTATTATATATCTAGAATGGGTTACAATGGATTTTACCCTTGAAGGTAAACATTTATGACTTTATTTTCAGTAGTGTAATAAAATGAGGACAAGGTAGAAATAAGGAGGTTTGGTTTCACTCCTTCCTGTGCCTGTAAATTGTTCTGCAAACTTTTCTGGGTCACTGTGCTTCCTGGCCTCATTTCCCTATCTGCAGAATGAAGAAGGTGTCCTTGATATACTTCCAAATCGAACACTCTAAAACTGTAAGATGACATCCCTAGTCCTTTTACATAATTGTTATAACTATTAAAGAATAATAGTGCAGAATAGGAAACTTATAAAAACCCTGCTTCTACAGACGAACTGTGGAAATACCTCCTCAGTGGCATTTTAAAACCATCTGCACTTTACTAAGAAGACAGTACTTTGCACTATCTTAGGCACAGCAACTAACAGCATGTCTGCCACATAGCACCAGCTGTTCTTTCTTGATAAATGAGTAAATGATTGTTATGTGAATGCATGTTTCCATTCCTCCTCATTATCCCACAACAGCTCCAAAGGAAGTACAATAAATTCTATCCATGAATGAGCCCATCTCTCAGATGTTTTACCTTAATCTATTTCCTAATCTATCTCACAAAAATTATATCATTGTGAAAAATATTTCAGTAGATAAATAACATCCAACTGTGATCTAAATATTTTATTAAGCCAGCATATAGTTTAAAGTGTTGAGTTGCTGATTAGAGCAATCTTTTTGACTTGTTTTGGAGTGAAAGTGCTTTCAAAATGCTTCTATAAGAATTGGAGGGCTGAAAACATACGGACTATGTGGTGAAATCCAGTTCTTGTTCTTGGACTTAGCTGAGGACAGTTTTTAAAGGGATTTAATGTTTGACATTGCAGTAAGTTCAGCATAAATGCAGATGGTTGGGGCCCATCATACACCCAAGGGTGTTCCTGCACATCTTTTAATGCCTTCACTTTGAAGCTGACCTGATCTCTTCTCGCTGGCCTTGTGGGATGGGCTTTGCTGTCTCCACAGTCTCCGTTTTGAGTCCCAGCTCTGCTACTGATTGGATATATTTTCTCATCTATAAATTGTGGATAACCACAGATGATTATTATATGAGGTAATATCAATAAAATGCTTAGCATGGTATTTAACATATATTAATGGTTTTTATCAATATGTTTGCACAACTTATAATTATGGTAAAGCACATCATTAAATCCTTGGGATTATTTTCTAAACTGTGAAATAACTTTAGATGATTACTAAAACCTCTCATTTTGAAATTTTGTGTCTACATCCTCATTTTTGTGAACTGATATAACATCAAGTAGATTTTTTTTGTCTGAGATGTAATTATTTTCACTGTATTTTCAAATATTCTACTGGAAAGACCACGGAGAAGTATTGCCCAAGTACGCTGAATCCCAAAAGCTGTGAGCCAAAAAATACTATGGAGATAAATATCTTGTAGTTGAATACTCACTAAAGAAATTGTAGCATGTTAGCATACTTAAAACACTATAGAGAAGTAGAGAAACTAAAAATGAACTGCTTCATGTGTGAATTCTATTGCTACTTGGAAATGCACCCAAGAAACATTACATGAAAACAGCAAAATATCAAGGACTCTGAACCACTACCATCCACAGCTGCCATGCCAAGAGAGCTGCCATGCCAAGTGTAGTTTATGCGTCTCCACAGCTGCAGTGCTGCCTACAGCCCCACAAGGTGCTTCGTGCTTGGTGCCAACTGTAAATAGCAATGTCTTCAATCACACACCTATAAAAGCAAGGCGTCTAAGAGTTCAGACCCCTCAGGGCTAAAGGCCTGGATTATGCCATCGGTCAAACCACCCACCAGCTGAAATGTTGGTTAGTGGTGAAGAATCTTGAATGGGCACTAAGAAAGAAAATGATAAATACTAATTAGGATTCCAGGACCAGCTACACGAGGGGAGCTTGTAGCTTGGCTTACAGACCCCCTTTCAATCTTTACAAGAGACTGCAAATGACCCTCACCACTTTCTGGGAAAAAATAAAGTCATCTTGTTCTCTGGCCATTTCGTTTGTAAAGAACAGAGACATGCCAGGTTGCTCAAATCAATTCTCCGAATGTGGTACTCAAATAGCAGCTCATTTTCTTACTGGATGTGTTTTCTGGATGATAATCTTCCCCCATTAAATAAGCTTATTATAGACTGAAGTATGAAAATAAGGTACACTTTTTAGATCCTAAGTAAAAGTGAAGGAAATCTCATACTTGTTTCCTGAAGCTCCAGCCTGGATCTCCAGAGCTCCAAGGCTCCCCATCTGAGCTATCAGACTGTGGAGCACTTAAATTGGAAATTTTGAGAAGCACAGCCTTAGATGTTGGAGGTTTATGATTATGAAGAAAGAAAACTCAGTGGACATCTCTGAAGCTACACATCCAGGCCTAGTGGAGAAATGAAATAAGCTCTGTACTGCCTGAGCCCTGCAGAGCTCATGGCCTCTCCTCAACTTACTGGAACATGAGCACCCTTCATCAGCAGATGCCCATGACTCCCTCCACTGATGCCATTATTCCCACGATGCAGCTTCTCTGTCTCTGCCCTCTTCTCCATCCACATCTTTCCCTTCTCCCTCTTATGATACAACCCCTTTGTTTTACTGATTGAGTCTTATGACACATCCCCTTTGTTTTTACCAGTTGACGCATCGGACATTTTTTCAATGTAAAACATTGAAAAAATTGGGTAAAAAGTGTCCCTGCCCTTGGATTTAACATTAATTTCTGAAGTCAATCTTCCTGAAGTTATCAAGAATCTTTTATGACATTGAAAAAATGTCAGATGTGTCAACTGATAACTACTCGATATGCAACCTCACCGCAGAACGGCTGAAGCACCTTGTGAACAAACTGCATCTCATGCTCAGCTACTATTGGTTAATGTCCCAAGCTGGGCCAGTCAGTTTGGGTGAATGTACCTGGCCTTTGTGAGTATACAGCTTGTCTTGAGAAAAGACACGGCTTGCATAAGATTCCCAAAGGTTCCCATGACATGCAGACGTGTCACCAGCATTGCTCTAGTGAAGAGTGCTTGAGTGAAGAGAGAGGCTTGTAACACCAGCTGCCATCTGCATGCACAGCGCACCAGGCACTGTGCTCAAAACTTTACAGCCGTGATCTCATTTAATTTCTCTTAAACATTCAAGTTGTGGTTGTGTCCTATTACATTTTATATTGTGAATATCATATCAAAAAATATAATACTACATTTTTCCTGTGCAAAATATGTGTTATACATATTCCAGTACAAAAACTTTTAACAGCTTCCGTAGCATCCTCAGATTTCAATATAATTTTTAATTAAATACTCTCTTCTGAGTGAGCCTCAGAAGAAATTTAATGTTTTTTTCATCATACTCTGAGTCAGCTTAAATCACTATATTTCTCATTATTCCACTTCCATGTAAAAATACAAAGTAATGAAAATTGCCTTTCTAATTATTGTTCCCATTGAGGAACAATTTTCAGTTTCTATTCTAGAATTCAGAGTTTTCAGTATTCAGGAGTATTTGCCCTTTTGATGTAAAATTTGTCCCCTTCAATACTTTTTTGTAAGTGAGCACAAAATGCAACAATGGTAGAGTTAATTGATTTTGATAGACCCACCAAAAGTCATCAGCAAACATTTAGTGACTTTCCATTGAAGACAATTCCATCAACGTGTTGTTTCCAAACATCTTTAAAATACCCAGTGATCCCTCCAGGAGAATCTCTTATGAGACATAAAAACTACTGGCACAGAGGATAATTGAGTTTTACTTCTATCAATGAGCATTATCTAATGTTCCTTAGAGGTTTTATGAAACCAGGGAATCATCCATTCCCATCTGTGTTTATTCCTGAAAATTGTGGCCTTGGTGTTACACAGAGACCATGATTACACAGAGAAGGCCACAGGGGAGCAAACATGACCTCACCCTGTGAGGGAGAGCCACAGCTCACTACCACATGCACAGAGGATTAAAAGGCAAGTGAGGAGACAAAATACTGTGATTTTTTAAAAAGTTACAAAAATTAGCTCATCCAATGATGAAGACAGGACAGCAAATGCCAAATTAGCTTAATTGATCAGGCAAAATTAGATGTTCACCTTGATGAACATAATTATTACAATTTGAAAACTGCAAATGACCTCAGGAAAAAAAAATAACTAGAACAGCTTCACTCCCAATCGAAAAAAAAAAAAAAACAAGCAGAGTTACCCCCAGGATAATGGAGAGCTGGTGATATGGTTTGGCTGTGTCCCCACCCAAATCTCACATTGAATTGTTACTACAAATCCCCATGAGTCAAGGGGGACCAGGGGGAGACAACTGAATCATGGGGGTGGTTTCCCTGATACTGTTCTTACGGTAGTGAATAAGTCTCACAAGATCTGATGGTTTTATAAATTGTGTCCCCTGCACAAGCTCTCTTGCCTGCGGCCATAGAAGATGTGCCTTTGCTTTTCCCCTTACCTTCCACCATGACTGTGAGGCCTCTCCAGTCATATGGAACTGTGAATCCATGAAACCTCTTTCCTTTATAAATTACCCAGTCTTGGATATATAGCAGCATGAGAACAGACTAATACAGCTGGCAATAGAATGGACGAGGCTCCCACTTGCACCTTTCTGCCTTCACGAGGCAGAACACACAGCACTCGCACTTTTATAGATTCTGGTCATTATATCCTAGCCCCATAGCTTTAGAAATGCAAGAGCTGCACCTCAGATCAGCTAGTCTGCTTTTGAGTTTTGGCTGCAAAGACTAACACTCAGCGCTTCTGACTACTTTTCTTTTCCCCTACATGTAAACTTGCTACTTTCTTCCCCATCTCACTGTTTGTCCAGAAAGCTACAAACCTTTCCAGAAATATCCATATGGCATATCTCTGAAATCAGCCAGCCAGAGGTCAGTATGTAACAGTGCTTTAATCTTATGATTAGTGCCTGAAAACTACTATTATATTCTGCATTGGGTAAAATGTGCCCCTGCCCTTGGATTTCACATTAATTTCTGAAGTTGATCTTTCTGAAGTTACTGAGAATCTCCATGTTGCTAAATCCAATGGAATCTGTTCCCTCCTCATCTTACTGGGCCATCGGTAGCTTTTGGCACCATTGACTATTATTCTCTCTCCTTGAAATACCACCTTCCTTTGGTTTCCAGGAAACTGTATTCTCTTGGTTTTCCTCCTGCATCTTTGTTGCTGGCTCATCCTCCTCCACCCAGTCATTAAATGTTGCAATTTCTCAAAGTTCATTTATAGTTCATTCCTTTCACACTCTATCAATACCCATGGCCATACAGAGACTCCCAAATTCATTTGTCCAGTCTTGATTGCTCTTCTGTGATCCAGAGCTATATAGCTAGATGGATGTCTTTCCAGCTGTCTCTATCGGGCTATCAGAAAGACACACTTCAACGTTATATGCTTTTAAATTCATAACATTTCCAACAATAACAACCTTAGTCTGCTTCCAGTGGTCTTTCTTTGAGTGAGTAAAACCACCATCCAACCACTTGGAGATGCTTAAACGCTGGCAGTCAATCCAGTCTTTTTCTCTCACTGTGTGTAAATGGTCCCTTTCTCAGTCAAGGGAGATTTCCCTTCCTAGGTGTTCCTGTCTCCATCCTCACCACCACCCTCATCCTAGAAACCAAGTCTGCCCATGCTGCAACCTCTCAACTTGTCTCCATACACCTGGCCTGTCCATCTGCATTTGTTCTTCACACAGTGGACAGAAAGTTCTTTACAAAATGCAAATCTGATTGTATCACCCTCTGCCTAAAACCCTTCCGCAGCTTACCCTAACTCTAGGTATAAAGCCCACAGGCTCTTCATGGTCTTCTCCTGCCTAAGTCATTCACTCCATCTGTACCCGACACCCCCCCACTCCAGAATGTCCAAGCACCAGCGACACCCAGTGCTTTCAACTCGTCAGACACCCTATTCCTCTCCCCACCTCCACCACCTCCACCGTGCCCTGAAGACATTTTCCTTCTACTCAGCTGAAACATGACCCCCTCCAGAAAGGCTTTCCTGAGTGTCCTTTCCAGCTCAGCCCCTCACCGTGCTTCCCAGCTCTCGGCCTCTCCTGGCAGCGCTGGCCACTGCTGGGGTTCCACACTTGCTCTGTGAGTATGTGACTGTATGTTCCTAGGCTCTACTTCCTGGGGCTTAGGAACCACTTCAGGTTTTATTGTTTTCTGTACAAATCACAGTGTGTAGCCAGGGCCTGACATATAGCAGGCACTTGATAAATATTCACTGACTAAATATCAGTCAATGATTTCACCCTTTTAATGCAGGATGAAGAATAGCGTGTTCTTGAGTTATCCGTCAAGTAGATTCCCTCTTTTCCCCTGCCTGGTCCTCAACTAGCCTGACTTCACCAATTTCATTCATTACTTATCTTCCAGAAGAGACAACTTGCCTCCTAGAGATAGACAAGAGGGCGGCTTACTCTGCCTACTTATAAGTCATGCAAGAAACATTTTTCTAGGGAAGGTACTGAAACCCCGAACAAAAATCTGTTTATGGATTTCATCAATTCACATCGTTCAAATGCCTCATGAGAATGGACAAGTGGAAGTAAGCTACAGCTATTTTTGTGACTCACCAAAAACAGAGGTCATAGCTGTGCCCCAGGGCAGTCCTGCCCAATGCTACTTGCTTTCAATCTCACATGAGTCACCCCATGTGGCTGGAAAAAGCAAAGCCTTCACAGAGATTCCTTTTTTTTCTTTTTTTTGCCAAATGACTAATGAAAGGTCACCTCGTCATATTTAGCAACAGGCAATAAATTTGTAAGTGTATTGTTGAATTAAGTTTCTGCTCTTAAATTTAAAAAGACAGATTTGTCACCTTAAAAAAAAGATTTTAATTTTAAAACAGTGATTCTCTTTATCCTCTGAAAAGATTCCTGGCAAGCTATCTTTGCCAGGGCCACAAAGAGAGGTCTGGTGGCATTCATGTATTTTCCAAAGGTGAGCAGGTCACGGGTCAAAAGTTCTTCACTATAGACAAAGGGATGGTATATTTACTATTGCTTATACAAATACTTGCATTTAAACTGGTTGACCTTTAAATATTTGACCCCAAGAAGAGGGCATCTTTTCTTTATCAGGCTAAACGTTTTAAAATACAGAAAAATCAAATAAAGAAAACAGAAATGTTCAAAGATTGGAAGGGATCCAGATCTAACCAGAGTGAAATCGCTCAGCACAGTGGACAGCTAAAAAAGCATGCTATACAGAAAATTATTTTAAATTCGTTATTACTATCATTCCTACATTTGAAGTTTGTCCATAAATGCAAACAACAAATATAGAACATTGTATCAAATAGATGTTCTTCATAGCATAAGAAAGTAGGGTTGGGGATGTCTCCTCATTATCAAGATTTAATATTACAGGTTTTACACTTTTAAATTTGTTTGTATCCATTTTATCAATGAGGAAATAGACATCGAGAGAAGTTAATTAATTTGTTTAGCAGTTCCCAGAGTACGAAGAGTATAAAAAGCTGAGCAGGCACGTGGTACTTGGGAGTGTGGACTCTAAAGACATGTTACATGTGTTCACATCCCTGCTCCATCACCTCCAAGTGACTGTGGGCAAGTCCAATGGCCACTCTATGCCTTGGCTTCCTTGGCTATAAAACGCAGATGAGAATACTGAGCTCATATCATCACTTTACATTCTAAGTGAGATAACGCATAGAGAGCACTCAAAACAGTGTCTGGTGCATAGTAAGCTCTTAAAAGCTTAAGATGTGTATAAAAATCACCTGGAAAGCTCACTAAAGATTAAGATACCTAGGAACCTCCTCCAGAGATCCTGATTAACTAGATCTGGGCAAGAACCTAGGAATCTGCATTTTAATAAACACTGCCAGTAAGTTGGAAAACCATTATTAGTGCAGCCAGATGTACCTAATTCCAGAGTTAATGTTGACTCACCAGGAAGCAAATTCTTCAGTCCCTTTCCATTTTGTATTGGTATTCCTATGATTTTCCAAAGGGGCCGAGTGTTACTTCAATCTAATACCTTCCTAAGTAACATCTCATCTACATTGCTTTGAAAATAATCACTTTTTTTCCCTCTTAGATGCTCTCTTAAGTCACAATATTTTCCATGATCTTGTTCTTCATTTTTAGACTCCCATGACTAATGAGTCTTCATTTTTAGAAGGCCATGACCAGGCCTTCATGTCCTTCCATTGCGTAGCATCAAGGACTTAACTCGTGTCCTCTCTAGGCTATAACCCAGTCTCCAAAGCCAAGCCCGTGTGATCAGAAACAGCTGAGTGTTCAGGGGTAGCTGTGTTTCCAGGCCAACCCTAATTTGGTTTTCTTGTTTCCACCCCCAAACCAGGAGGCCTGCAAGCCCCACATATCAAACAACTCATTTGTGGAATTGGCTGTTATTACAGGGAGATAACTGAGCTGCCTCCTGAAACATGAGGTTCTTAAACCAATTGGGTATCATATATACCCAGTGCTTTCTGGAAAAGTAAAGTGTACAACTCTATTTTCACCATGTTGATTTGGAAAATAAACCTCAGAAACCAAAAGCAAACACTCAACATTCCAATCCAACTCCATCGTCTTCCATGATAGGGGCAGTGAAGTCACACTTGATTGGGGTTTTAGTTGCTCTCCAGGAATGATGAACTCAGCTTGATAACAGATGTTCTAAGAAGCAAACAAAAGCTATCAAGCAAATAACTTTTTCTGGTATCACTGCAGCTTTTCCAAAATGACTAAGTGATCTGACAATAGAAGGAAAAACAATAGAGCAATTCCATATTGCAAGCCAGATACTTACTTTGAATTAAGCTCTTTGAAGCGCTCAGTAGCTCAATAACCGGTCTTTTTCTAAATTCTTATAAAATTTAAAAACAAAGGAACACTATGGAAGATGTCAGAACAGCAACAGACTCAAATGTGCTGTAGATGTGATAACTGGAAAATAAGAATTCATTAATCTTTTCTCTAATTTATAATAAATTCAATTTCGTTTACATATTGGAAGACCTGCACTTTTTTCTATTAGTAAAAATACTCCAAATGTTTCATGATCTCCTACTCAAAGAACCTGGAATATGCTCAAGTACGTTGTGTTAAACAGTTGCATGGTGAAGTTTTTTATCTGTCATTTCAGTAAATCCAGCCATTGCACCTGCTCCCAGGTTGAAGAGAGAGATCAATGAGTGAGCCTTGTTTCCCAAGGGCCCTTCCCCTTCTCATCTGTTAAACCCAACAGCTGGGCTGGGCTCGGGGGCTCATGCCTGTAACCCCAGCACTTTGGGAGGCCGAGGCAGGCAAATCACGAGGTCAGGAGATCGAGACCATCCTGGCTAACACGGTGAAACCCCATCTCTACTAAAAATACAAAAAATTAGCCGATCATGGTGGCATGTGCCTATAGTCCCAGCTACTCAGGAGGCTGAGGCAGGAGAATCACCTGGACCCAGGAGGTGGAGGTTGCAGTGAGCTGAGATCATGCCACTACACTCCAGCCTGGGTGATAGACCTAGACTCCATCTCAAAAAAAAAAAAAAAAAACCCAACAGCTGAGGGATTGTCAGCCTGCACTGAGCCATTCTATCAAAGAAAGAATAGAAAGTTGTTAAAAAGTGGTAAATATGAAGGTTAGGAAGATATGTAAACAAGGATACATAAGATAATGTGAAATCAGGAAAAGCAGAATAAGAAAATGAATACTTATTAAAACTATGTTAAAAACTGTACAGCCTGCACAATTACTGTCAAGAAACCACAGTTTGTGCTATTAAGCTGTTGATTAGAATATGATCTGCAGCAAAGAAAAATACACACACACACACACACACACACACACACATATATATATATATATATAAATGAACCTTCAGTTCATTCTTAGGAATCTGTCCAGTGAAAGCAATAGTACCAGTATATATAAATACAATGATAAATAAACACACATACCAAATATACATATACATATTATATATTACATTCCTTTTTTTTTGAGATGGAGTCTCACTGTCTCATCCAGGATGGAGTGCAATGGCACAGCTCACTGCAACCTCAACCCCCCGGGGTTCAAGCAATTCTCCTGCCTCAGCCTCCCCAGTAGCTGGGATTACAGGCACACGCTACCACACCCACTGATTTTTGTAGTTTTAGTAGAGACAGGGTTTCCCCGTGTTGGCCAGGATGGTCTCAATCTTTTGACCTCGTGATCCACCCGCCTTGGCCTCCAAAAGTGCTGGGATAACAGGCATGAGTCACCGCGCCCCGCCTATACGTTACATTCTTATTTTAAAAAATTAAAAATGACCTCTGAGCCATAAGGAAAGTGCCAAAGAACACATACATGGCTGTTATCTCGAGGTGGGATTGGGGGCAGAGTGTTAATTAACCTTTGTCACAGTCTTCAGTGGTACAAAAACCTGCTGCTCCGGGTCCTCTCATTTGAAGACACCCACTGCCTGAGGATAAAGAAAAGCTGCTTTCTGTAGATATGAGGCTGATGCCCTAGCTCCCAGGAACACCCTTCCCACAGCCTGTTCCCCACACCTAGGCTTATCTCCTCATGTCTGTCCCAAGTCAAAACCAGCTGTTCCTATGTTAGAAGACAGTACTACTACTTCCCTTGCCTCGTATTATCAGTGGTCTAGGTTGTCTGATGCTCCTCGGGGTACAGCCGCCAACCACCAAAGGGCAACTCACAAGCAAAATTATTTCATGATGCTTCACAATGTTTTTTTATTTTTTAAGATAAGATCTCTCTGTTGCCCAGGCTGGAATGCAGTAGGGCAGTTAGAGCTCACTGCAGCCTCAAACTCCTAGGCTGACAGGATCCTGGGACCTCAGCCTCCTGAGTAGCTGGAACTACAGGTGTGCACCACCACACTCAGCTAATTTTTTGATTTTTTTTTTTTTTATTTTGAGATGGAGTCTTACTCCCTCACCAGGCGCCAGACTGGAGTGCAGTGGCGCAACCTCGGCTCACTGCAACCTCCGCCTCCTGGGTTCAAGCAATTCTTCTGTCAGCCTCCTGAGTAGGTGCGCGCCACCTCACCCAGCTAATTTTTTTTGTTTGTTTGGTTGGTTTTTTTTTTTGTATTTTTAGTAGAGACGCGGTTTCACCATGTTGGCCAGGCTGGTCTTGAGCTCCTGGCCTCAAGTCATTCTCTTACCTTGGCCTCCCAAAGTGCTAGGATTACCGGCGTGAGCCATGGCGCCTGTCCACCTCACCATTTTTGCTGACTGAATCACTTGACTAACCTAACTATAGCTTGCTATTGAAGATGCTGGCAACCTAGTAGACAATACATCAAGATGCAGTGATGCTCTGTAGTAATGTAATACCTTCCATCCAACCAAGGTAAAAGTGTCAACTAAATGATAATGTCTCTGCCAACCACAGACAGGGTTTGCAGGAGCAATGGCTATAGGGACACCAAGATTTCACCCTCCAGAAAACAGTATCTTCCTGTGTCATGGCTAGATCACCAGCTACCCACAGACAGCCTGAACTCCGATTGTCTTCCTGCACATGTGCCTTTAAAAGTTTTACTGGCATTATTGCTTTTTTACTTCTGGTAATTGCTTTAAAAGAACAAAGCTCTTTGTTTAAGGGGGGCCCAGGGATTTCATAATTGCCACAAGGCACATGAGATGTTCCTAGACTTTCTAAACGGTTTCTCTTTTAACATTAAATATTAAGTTCTTAATGTTTGGCCAAAATGTAGATGCTCCCTTGGGAGGAGGTGATGCTATCAGGAAGATCAGATTGTATAGACTAGTAAGAGATCCCTCCCACATCACTGACTTCAGAACCACAAAAAGCGCACCTGAGGAGGGGTGCTGGCCACCCTGCACCCATGCAACCACCATGTCTTGTCAGAAGCAGGGCACACTCTGGCCCCAGCTGCATCAGGGGCTTCGGGCTCATTAATGCTATCTCTACGTTAAAATAAATGATGATGTATCTGTTCACCTGCAATAAATCACATCAAGTCAATTCTTAAATGAGTGTTTCCAGAATCTTTAGGGGCTCCAATCCAGCTTGTGCAGGTGCTCACTGACTTAAAACCCTTCTTTTCCCATGTATATTTTTCCCCAGAATTTTCCAGCTGTAACTAACAGTAATTTCAGTGACATTAAATACTGTTACAGGAACTTTTGAAATGCAGAGGACCCTTTAGAATAAAGCCTTGAGCATGAGGGGCAGACCCCTGCATCCTACCACCACCTGACTCTGTATGAAACAGGAACTGTTAGGTGACCCCATTGGCTTGAGTGGACGACACAGGCTTGCACAAGGGGAGACTGGGGGAAAACATGGCCTTTCCCTTTCCTGGGGAAGACAAGTTTTTAAAATGACAATGTCCTTTTTCGCAGAGTGTCTGTGCTGTGATAAAGGTCATCTGCCCACAATGTTATGATACAGACCTCAAACCTATAAACATGAGGAACTTCTGCCTCTAGGTTAACTGGTTTCCCACTGTACAGGACACAGTACACAGAGTCCAGGAGGCAGAGCTTCTGAGATACCTAGAAGCAGCTTAGAGGTAAAATGGCAAAACAAAGCCACACCAACAAATAAAACGAATCTTCTCAAACTGGCTCTCACCTTGGCCTAACTAGTTATGCACCACTTGAATAACTATATCAAGTTCCCTCGAGTCCACTTTTACTTTAAAATGCTATTGTAGGGTTGAGTCATCCATTCCTTATCTTGTCCAATGTATTGTTCATATCTTGTAATCAATTTGTGGCTAAAAGTAGTGACAAGCCATTTACAATGCCAGAAATCAAATTTTGTATTAGTTAGAATCAGATTTGGCTCTAAAAAGTAAATAATAATGAATGTGATAAGTTGGATGAAATGGCCAAATCTGTTAAGAAATGAGAACTACCAAAATGCACTAAAGAAAAAATATGTAACCTTGTATAGTCCTATATCTA
Organism: Cacajao melanocephalus; assembly: GCA_963573385.1. Lineage (NCBI taxonomy): Eukaryota > Metazoa > Chordata > Mammalia > Primates > Pitheciidae > Cacajao > Cacajao melanocephalus. Next base: position 27,407 of record CAUYLG010045585.1, on the reverse strand, counting down.
TTTGAAAGCAGGAATTACAGTTCAAAACCTTTACACAAAGGCTACCAAATATTTAAGAAGGAAATAATACCAACTATACACAAAGTTTTCAATAAAATTAAAGAGGGAGGGAGACTTCCTAACTCATTCTATGAGGCCAGCATTAATTTGATCTCAAAACTAGACAAAGACCTTACACTTAAAGAAAATACAGACCAATATTTCTGATGTGTATAGATTTAAAATTATGAACAAAATTTCAGCAAATCAAGTCCAAAAGTACATAAATATGTCATGACCAAGTATGGTTTATTTCAAGAGTACAAGGCTGTTTTAACATTCAAAGTCTATCACTATAATTCATTATAACAAAATAATAAAATAATTCACAGAAAAAACATATTATTATGTCTATAGATTTAGAAAAAGAATTTGAAAAAATCTAAAGTGTTATTGATAAAACTCTCATTAAATTAGAAATAAAAGAAAACTTTCTTAACCTGATAAAGGATTTTTTTTAAAAAGTATATCCAACATAATTGCTTTTTTTTTCAGATGGAGTCTTGCTCTAAATTAGAAATAAAACTTTCTTAACCTAATAATGAGTACTTATTTTAAAAACTTATATCCAACATAATTCTTTTTTTCTTTTTTTTTTTTTTGAGACAGAGTCTTGCTCTGTCACCCAGGCTGGAGTGCTGTGGTGCAGTCTTAGCTCACTGCAACCTCCGCCTCCTGGGTTCAAGCAATTCTACTGCCTCAGCCTCCAGAGTAGCTGGGATTACAGGCACCTGCCACCATGCCTGGCCAACTTTTTTGTGTTTTTAGTAGAGACGGGGTTTCACCATAATGGCTAGGTTGGTCTTGAACTCCTGTCCTTGTGATCCACTCTCCTCAGCCTCCCAAAGTACTGGGATTACAGGCATGAACCACCGTACAAGGCCAAACATAATTCTTAAATGTAATAAGAATGTCAATTTATGGTGAAAGACTGTATGGCTTCCTAATAAGACCAGGAAAAAGGCAAAGATACCCATTTTCACCACTCATATCCAACTTTGTACTAGAATTTCTAACCTGTACAATAAAGCAAGACAAAGAAATAAAATGTGTCTAGATTGAAAAGGGAAAACATTCTTTATTCACAGAAAACATGATTGTCTATGTAAAAATCCTATGGAATCTCAAAAAAATAAAAGTCACGAGAACAAATAGGTGAGCTTACCAATGTTGCTGAATGTAAGTTATATAAAATCAGTTGTATTTCTACACATTAACTAACAATGAGAAATTTAAACTTTTTAAGAAATCATATTTATAATAGAATCAGAAAACAAAAATAAATCTGAGAAAAACGTAAAATACCTGTACACTGAAAACTAGAAAATATTGCTGAGAGAAAATTAAAGAAGACCTACATAAATGGGGACATATACCATCTTCATAGATCAAAAGATTCAGTATCACTAAGGTGTCAGTCCTCTCTACACTGACCTACAGATTCCAAACAATCTGAATCAAAACTCCAGCAGGCATTTCTGTAGAAATTAATAAGCTGATTCAAAAATTCATGTGGAATGCAAACAACCTAGAGGAGCTAATTCCAATAACTTTGAAAAAGAATATATTGAGAGGACTTACATTACCTGATATCAAGACTTATTACAAACCTACAATAACCAAGAGAGTCTTGAAGTTGTGTATTGATTGACATAAAGACAAACGGAACAGGACAGAGTCTCAGAATAAACCCATTTGTGCTGGGTCAATTTATTTTCCACAAAGTTACACAGTCAAGTCACTGGAGAAAGAATGGTGTCTTCAACAAATGATGCTGAAACAACTGGACTTTATTATGAATTTTAAAGAGTTATAATTCATAATTCACACCATACACAAAAGTTAGTCAAAAAAGACCATAAACTTAAATGCAAACATTAAACTATAAAACCTTCAGAAGAAAACAAGGGGAAATCTGTAATCTGGGAGCTAGGCAACAATTTCTTACCAACAACAATAAAAGCCTAAAAGAAATATAGTCAACTAGATTTTGTCAAAATTAAGAGCTCTCAAAAGACATTTCTAAGGGAATGAAAAGATAAGCCATAGACTAAGAGAAATTATTTGCAAATAACTTTTCTGATTAAAGATCTACTCAAGGTATTCAGAACATTTAAAAAACTCTCAAAATTCTGTAAGGAAAAGCAACCCTAGTTTCTAAAAATGGCAAAAGATCTTAACACAGAGGTCATCAAAAAAAAAAGATATACAGAAGGCAAACAAGCACATGAAAAGATATTCAATATCAATATTTATTAGGAAAATACAAATTAAAACCTCAATGAGATCCCACTACACACATTTGACAATGACTGATCACCTCAAGCATTGATGAGGATTTACAACAATTCAGACCTCATGTACTGCTGGTGGGAATTGGCAATGTTACAGTCACTTTAGAAAAGAGTTTGGAAGTTGGGCATGGTGGCTCACACCTGTAATCCCAGCACTTTGGAGGCTGAGGTGAGAGGATCGCTTGAGCCCAGAAGATTGAGACCAATCTGGGCAACATAGGGAGGCCCCATCTCTACAAAAAAAAAAAAATTTAATTAGCCAGGCATGTTGGCACATACCTATAGGCCAAGCTACTCAGGAAGCTGAGGTGTGAGGATTGATGGAGCCTGGGAGGTTGAGGCTACAGTGAGCCAAGATTGTACCACTGCTCTCCAGCCTGGGGAACAGAGTGAGACCCTGCCTCGTAAAAGAAAGAGAAGAGCTTGATAATTTCTTAAAAAGTGTTAAACTCATACCTGCTATATCACACAATCATTTCATTCCTGGGTTTCATCCAAGACAAACAAAGCATATGCCCACTCAAAGACGTATACATGAATATACATAGCAGCTTTATTTAGAACAGCCAAAAACTAGGAACAATCCACATCTCCATCAGAAAGTTAATGTATAATGGAATTCCACTCAGCAATAAAAAAGAATGAACTATTATTGAAACACTCAATGAGAGGTTTGAATCTCAGAGTAATTATGCTGCGTGAAAGAAGCCATATCCCTCCCAAAAAAATACATCTTATATGATTTCATTTATATTAACATCTAGAAAATTCCAGCTACTATATAGTGACAAGAAGCACATCAACAGTTGCTGTGTGAGGAGACAGGGTGGTAACGGAGATGGGTTACCAAGGGGCATGAGGAAACTTCTGAGAGTGGTGGGAATGTTCATTACCTTGATTGTGGTGATCACTTCTTGAGTGTATACATTTATCAAAAGAGTTCACTTCAAATATGTGTAGTTAGTTTGTATGTCAGTACACCTCAATAAAGTTATTTCAAGTCACCTTATCAATGAGGGCTTCTCTGAATAACCCCCTCACTTAAAATTACAATATTGCCCAACTACCCCACCTGTCTCTTCCTTAATTTTTCTCCATAGATTTTATCACTTTCCAGTATAATGTATGTTACTTACTTATTTTGTTTATATCTGTCTCCTCCTGCCCCTGCCATTGAACTGTGAGCTTCCTGAGGGTAGGGTTGTTTTCTGGTTTTTTGCACAATGTGTTCCTAGCAACTAGAAGACAACCTCAGTGAAGAAATGATGAAGGCTTCTTTGCCTCTCTAGCCTCCCATGAGCTCTCTCAGATCCTCTTATTTTTTTATAACACAGACTGAGTTCTCCTGCCTAAACACATAAGGTAATAGAAAGAAAGCAGGAAATATGCATGTGTTCTATTCATGATTCCCTATTAATTATGGGAGTCATTTAGCCTTTCTGGGTTTCAATTTCCTCATTTATAGAAAGAGAAATAGATGATCTCTATGATCTAAATGTTTGTTATGTGTAATGTGCTCTTCTCGAAATTAACCTACAGATCTTTTAAAAGTGGGAGACTTAGTAACTTTTAGTATATACATGTACACAGTAGATTTATATGAACTGACTTGTAAAAAATATACATGTCAAAAAATAAGTAAAAAGAGATGCTGTCGAACGATATGCATAGTATGACCCAACATACTGAAATATTATAAAACTAGATCTATGTATATATGTCCAGTGAGACATAGAGGCCCAGGAAACAGGTGAGTGATGGCTGCTCAACTGCCAACTGTGGTTACTTTTGGGATCAGAGGGAGGAAAAGGGAGTTTCGCTTTTTACTTCGCATGCTTCAAAACAAGAGAAGTGAAGCCATTATAGAAGAGATATTTTTTGTATTTGTTTCCTTCTAAATTGTCTATATACATAAAACTATTTTTTTAAAGCATTTTTAATTAAAACTCTTACTCCTGACCTCAAATATCCGCTTCTACTTGGAAAACCTCTCTAACTTAGATTGCAGAATGAAAGGCTGTTATCATTATTTTCCTGGGCCTGCAAATCACACTGAAACTAATAGCGTTCCAAATCTGTGCCAAGCTCACTGCTGAGCTGCATTTAGCACGTTCCCTAAAGTGCCCTTAATCTATGGTAAAGCTAAGTTTCCTCATCCTGAAGAAAAAAATATAATTTCTGCAATAAAGTGGACAAGACAGAGAGCAAAAGAGAGTCACTGAAGAAGAAAAGAATGGAAGAAGTCCTGATCGGTGATCTCGATAGCAAAGATTTCCCATTTTTTATGATTCAGCAGTAACTATCAATGTCCGTCCTAGATCTACCAGGGACTGAATAGCAATTGTGTTGCCAAAACAAAATAGCGGAGCCAACCAGGTAACAGAATGACCAACAGCTTGAGGCAGCCCCAGCCAGGCCCAGCTTGACTAAGGGGGCTGCGACCTTACGAATGCATCTTGGGGCAAGTCCATGGCAAAATGGTTTTCCCTTATCGTATCAGTTTTCCCTTGCCAGGAAAGGAACCAGGCTTGCAAAACTTAGCATATCACATAACCTTCAGGGGCTGGCACAGAAACACATTCTCCCAGCACATTGTTAAAAGCAGAACACTCTCTCCATCTTTATTACACAGCAGTGTGGCTGATTTTATTTTACAAAGGAAGAACAGGTTGTGGAAACAACCAAGTCCACGTGTTTTTCTCAGGCACATTTGGTTTCACTTAGATAATTTTTAGCATGGTGCATCCTCTCTTTCTAAATGACCTTTATTTTTCTTCTAAAAGAAATGAGAAAATAATATGTTACCCTCCTAAAATCCCAGACAGTTCCACCATTAAAATTTAGCACAATACCAACTTTCCTCACGATGGGATTGTTCTCGAAGGAGGTTCATGACTACCACACAAGCTTCTAATTTCTGAGGAGGCCGCCTCCCTCCTGTCCTACTGAAGAGCGCTTGCTTTCCCCAGTTTCCAGGGCTGCAGCTGCCACCACCTGGAAACGGAGTGTGCAAGTATCAGAGGCACTGATCCAAAAGGTTTGTTTAATATTCCAAATCTGTGTCAGGCTCACCGCTGAGCTGCATTTAGCACATTCCCTAAAATGCCCTTACTTTACATTTCCTCATCCTGCAGAAAAGATATAACTTCTGTGCTAAAATGGACAAGACAGATAAAAAGACAGTCACTGAAGAAGAGAAGAATGGGAAGGGTCCTGATCTGTGATCTCAATAACGAAGATTTCCCATTTTTTATGACTCGGTGGTAACTATCAACGTCTATCCGAGCTCTTCTAGGAACCAAATAGCAATTGTGTTGCCATAACAAAATAATCCAACTTTTCGAGAGTTGTATTTCCAGTGTCAGCCCCGAGATACAGCATTAATTCCAGCCCAATCTAACAGCAACAAGGAGAGGGATGTTTAGAACACTAGATCTTTGTTACATGCATATGACTTGTTAAGAAGTCACACTTCATCAAGAGGTGAAAGCAAATGACTTCATTTATGCAATCAGCATCGTTAGTCACATAGGATCCCCAAAACTAAATGCCACAAATGTTGATTTGAGGCATCTTAAATATCGACATACAATTTGGATACAAATTGCTTGCAATCTATATGTCTAAACAAAAAAATAAATGAGCACTCTTTCTCCAATCCTCTCTAGACATCAGTTATCTGGATATCTCGAATTGCCTCCTTTTTCTAATTCATTCAGTCCTTCAACAAAAAATTAGAATAACCTTTCAAGCTGTAAGAAAGAACCAATATTGTAATAGTCATTATTTGTGTCAATGAGTTTATGCTTACAGTTACATCTTATGGTACGTAAGAGATCATACTGAAAAAAAAAAGATGTCTCTGAAAGATGAGTAAAAGCACAGGGAGTTTAATAAACAAAGTTTGTTTTACCACTTCTGAAATGAGACCGGCAAACATTTATTGAACTACTATGTACTTAAAGAATATATATTTGCTGTTTGTGTCCTTAAGAAAGAGTTCTGGCACCATTTAATAACATTTGCTGTATTATACTTCGTTTTCTCTAACACATTCTGTGAATGCAAGCATTGATTGGTAAATAAACAGACATGTTTATTACCTCTGACTTTCCAAATATATTTTTATCTTTTTTCCCACATTTCATCTACCAGCTGCAATCATCTCATATACATCTTTAATTATTCCTTAGTCCTAACTCTCAAATTTCCACTTCAGTGGAACCTTGTCCGCCAAAAAATATTCTATCACTGTTTTTATTCAGAGATTTTTTTTTGTCTTTGAAAACTGGAATATAAACTTGTATGAGAAAAAAGTTCTTCCTTCACATGAGAATGATTACAAACCCTCAGCACCCACTGACAGGATGAGGAAACTCAACAGGACTCACCTTAAATGGAGTCAGAAAATTAATTTATTTAGAATGTGCCAATCCTTTATCATTTGGCTAAACCATAGCCTCTCAGGATTTGTTTCCCTGGGACTAAGGAACTCTCTAAAGAAAAATTGCATCAAGAAAATTATCTCAAGAGGCAGAACTTTCAAACAGCAATGGGAGGCTTTCCAAACTATGTTTTGGACTTTAATCTGTAGCAGACCTACCAAGCAACATCGCTCCCTCCTAACCAAGGAAGCCACCAATACCTAGCTAACGACTACCATCTGCCCACATGCTTGTAAATGCTTCTGCCTCCTGAGGAGGAAGAGCTGGAGGAAGCCCCACTACAAGATGGAAATTAGAGAGTCTTAGTACACAGTGGGCGGGGAATCAAGACTGAGCAGAGCAGAGACAGCACACAGCCTGGACAGCAAGGCCCAAATTCTCACCTCCGTGAAGCCGGAGCTCTCCGAGTGACTTAAAAGGCCCCATCTATAAAACGAGACTGCATGAAATGATGCTGAAGCCTCTTCCTTCTCTTAAATTGTGCATCTTGAATTGTTCCAGATTCTCATCTTGGCATATCTTTTAATGAACATGAAAAAATGCCTGTATCTGATGTAAGGTCTGAATCAACAATTACAAAAATGTTAGAATTTTATGAGCAAGCTGGGAAAATCCTAACACAGAGTAAAATAAAACCATGGCTTCACACTTTTTTAAAATGACAATAAATAAAAGCTTAATTAACAAATAGATCAATAAAAGTGAGACTTGGCTTATTTGGGGTGAGCATCTGATGGGATCGGGTGATCTGGGCAAAAGCAGGCCAGAGCCCCTTTCCTAAAACACTCACAATCTACAAGGGAAGACTGGTAGACATGGCCATCCCCCTCGTTTCGATTCATGAAACGAAATTGGTTCCTGGCACTGTCCTCAGCACTTTGAAGGAACAAGATTGTGGATGTCCCTGCCCATAAGGATGTTAGGCTCTGCCCAGGGAAAACAAGAGGAAGTGAAGGAAACAATCACTGAATGCTGGTTTAAAGTGGCCACTGTAAGCCCTAATTGAGCTCCTGGGAAGTGTCATCTACCTAACATAGCCCTGAAGGCCTTATGAAGGGAGAGGGAGGGAGCTGGGCAACTCATGCGCTGGACTAAAGGCACCAAACAGGCGAAGAGTAAATGTGGCTGAGACATCAGAGTAGGAATAAACACAAACCCTTGAAGAACAGGAGAAAACCAGCCCAACACACTCAAGGACTCTGAGGACCGAGAGGATTAATGTTCAGGAGGAAAAGATGGAGCTGATTATGGGTGCTCTGAAAACCAGCTGGGAGCTATGAGAGAGGGTGAGATAAGCCCCCCTGTGCTGCCTGAGAACCATCTTCAAGACAGAGCATCGAAAGGAAAGTCAGAGTGCAGAACACTGAAAATGGCATACCATTTATCACTTCTTCAGAGATTGCACAGGACTGTGTGTGCATGGGGAAAATATCTGAAAGACACACAGCAAATTCCTTGTCGTGATTGTCTTAGAAGTGGGGTCATGGGAATCAAGTGGGAGGCAGAGATTAATGTTTTAATGACTGCATTTTTTTTTTAACTATTTGAAGGACAGGAAGGCAAGAGAAAGAAAACAAAAAAAGAAGGGGCTGGGCGTGGTGGCTCACACCTGTATTCCCAACACTTTGGAAGGCTGAGGTGGGTGGATGACTTGAGGCCAGGAGTTTGAGACCAAGAAGAAGGAAGAAGGAAAGGAGAAGGAGGAGGAGGAGGAGGAGAAGAAAAAGAGGAAGAGGAAGAAGAAGAAAGGAGGAGGGGGAGGAAGAGGAGGAGAAGGGAGAAGAGAACTGGGCAAAGGAGTGTATGCAGATTTGAAACAAGAGGCTACTGACTTTCTTCTTCCATTTCATAGGAAATGCTGGAGATTGGTCAATCAACTGGAAGGTTGATCAGAAAGCTCTAGAAATGGGTAAAGAAATGCGATAAAAGGGGGAAAAGAAAGAAAATTTGGGTTGACTGAATAAAGGAGGTAAAAATAGACAAAGTCTATTATTTTCATATAGGAGAAATGATGACAGTTTTACACTATTGGTGCCCATAGAAACAGTAATTTATCCAAAAAAAAATTTCAAGAAAAGGGAAACAATAATCTTGAAATTTTTATCAAAATAAATTACTGTTTTGCTGCCTTTCCAGTTGTATAAGCCACATAATTTAAAGTTCCAAAGAAAAAGAAGGAAGATTATTGAAATACCATCTATAAAGGAGATTTTACTTCTTGGAAGAAAATATATGCACATAAAAGTTATTGCCACAGTTTACACAGCCGTTATCATTTTTAGACACAACCCTCCATCTGTCTGCGTGATCCTGGAAGGACTCATGGAATAGCAAGACGTGAAGCAGTTCAGCAGACCACCAACAGCAGGTCTGTCTTGTCCATTCCTCAACAAATGCTGAAGTGCCTCAGCTGCAGCCCGGCACGCAGGTTCCAGCCCAGGCTGACTTCACTGAAGCATGCTGCGCTCAGCAAAGACAGCAGCAAGGATCCCATCATGTGACCACACAGCAATACTGGAGCAGGCAAGACCTAATTGATCTGCAATATTTGGCCCACCATTTTAATTACTGCGACATCCAAATAAAATCGTTAGGTATCTAATTGGTGACACTGGAAGTTCAGACAACAGACATCCTAGGACTTCCAGGCTGCAGCAGGGCCATGACGGGAGAACTTCCCAGCCCATGCCTAAGCCTCAGACTCCCAGGCTGGGTGCCAGTGATTGTCTTCAAAGCTGGAGGCCAGCTGAGAGGAAAAGTGGCCAGTTGAGCCGTTTGATTAAGTGTTAGTTGGAGAATTTTCCACGGAACATACATTTTGCAATGCAGTTAAGGAAGGAGGGAAAAAAAGTGTCTCTCTTGCAAATATTCTATGGGGAAAACAGCCTTTGTATGAAGAAGCCCCCTCCCCACAGGCTCACCCCAATACACAAAACCTGAGCATCTACAGATGTACATGAGGCATGGGCTCTGGTCTGTGCCAGATGGTGGCTTTGTTTTCCTGCCCTGGGAGAAGGCTGTCTGCATAAGACATCTCATTCGGCAATCTATTAGGACTTCAGAGGCTTTTTAGAGGTGACAAGAGCCCAAATAAGGATTTAAGAAAGTTAAAAACAGATGTCTGTCTCTTTTATTCCTGGCTCTGTGTCTTTATTGTGAGAAGATTGCTTCATTGGCCATTTTTCTGTAGAGTTAATCTTCCTTTAGAGTGGTTTAAAGCTATGGCCCAAGGGGTCTGTCACCTATGTTTATAAATAAAGTTTTATTAGAACATAGCATCCTTACATTTGCATATCACCCATGGCCACTTCCATGCTAGGTTGACAGATGAATTATTGTGGCAGAGACTGTGTGACCTGCTAAGCTTAAGACATTTACTATCTGGCCCTTTACAGAGGGCTGCCAACTCTAGACTAGAGGCTAAGAGCAGGACTGGTAGGCTTCCACCTCGTCACAGCAGCCCTCCCCAGCTCTCACATTCTCTGCCCATGTTTCACCGGATGGATGAGGCTCTCCCTCTCAGAAACAAAGCAGCCCAGGTGCAGTGTTTCGGAAGAAGTCCAAACTGCCATCATGTTGCTTGGAAGATGGCTGGTTTCTTCTGACTCACCCAGCACAAGAAAAGGAATGTACTCTGGGGGACCTGCTCAATGCCCACGGCTTGATATAAAATGAGAATCCAGCAAAAGGTGCTTAAGGGCTTTGGAAGCTGTGGGTGTGGCAGTCCCTGCATGAGCAGACTCACGTGGCCACCTTCACAGGTGCAGATACAGTAGGGTCATGGGGTGCCCAGCTTCAATGGGAAAGGCAGAAGAAATGAGCTCCTTTTATCTCATCCACCCAACAATGACAGGGTCCAAGTCATCGACAGGCAACTGCAGCCATACCTTGGGTAGAGGTCCATGGGAAGCCAATAATTCTAAATTCGAAGTTTGGAGAGGAAGGAGCCTCTGTTCCGTCTGTCCCAGGGAAACCATCTCAGTAGCCGGCACTAAGAAACTTTTAGTGTCTGTGAGTTGACCTTTGGTAACTGCTTGGGCTTGGCCTGGAACACTGAATTTGTCCCCCCTGTGGAGGAACTGTCTCCAAAACTAAAGAACTTGACTACCTCAGCGAAGGGACGCAGAGGCCAGGCAGAGGTTTCTCTGTTCTACTCTCCACCGAGCACTGACACTACAACTCCTCTAATTTTTCTGTATTAAATGGAGCACCTGCATGTATGCTAGCTTTTCAGGAAGGACACACTTAGATCTGGCCACTTACGTTTTTTCTAGAGCAAATGCAAGTCCCCCTAATTAATCATGGATCAAACCATCAATGCCTAAAACAGAGGTGAGTTTCACTCTCATAGAAGGAGCTCAGTTTTTTCAAAGGCTTTCATGTGAATTTTCAGAGCCTGGCAGCATCTTTCTGCTGTGCTTAATAGTAAAGGGTGAAGAGTTAATTTTCTACCAAAACACAACTTTCACTGGAACAAAAAGTAACGTGAGATTTACAAAAATGGAGTTTGTTGTTGTTGTTGTAGTGTGTTTAATATTTAAAATTGGCACAGGTAATACAATGTTTTTCTTGAACTGATGAAGCTGATCTTAAGCTATTCCACTGGACAGGCACTCATAGTTTGTACCATTAGATGTTAAAAACTCTTTTCAATTACTAGGCTTAAATCAAAGCCATAAACATCCTATATTGTAAAATACATTCTGCTTCTTACATTTAATTTCGTTGGAAATAGAAGGCTGGATAAGAACTTCTTGGTTATTGATGAGCGGAAAATTATAAAACTTCAGAAGAACTCAGTCATTGTATTCATGGAGCATGACAGCCCAACTATCGTTCACGCAACAGGAGTCCACGCCTTCCGCGTGTCGGGATCTCCACCGGGTGTCTGGAGCTCTTCGCTGGAGAGTCGGCCTCTGCCCTAGTGCCGAGTGCGCTGGAGAAAACAGGAGCGGGAGCACAGGCTGAGGACACACAGGTCACGGCTGTCGCACAGGAGGCATGGAGCTGAGGGGAGCTCCAGGGGCACAGGACGGCGTCAGGATAGGTGAGGGCCTTTGGGTGGCAGGAGATGGCAGAGCATTCAAGAAGGAACAGCTTCTGCAGAGCTGCAAGGTGAGAGTGAAGGTGGTAGGCCTGTGCTCTTCTCTGCGAAGCCGGCTTTGAGCGTCCTTGCGTTGCTGGGACCTTGGGGCAGGTTCTTGAGCCTCTGTTGGCTGATGCGCGCCCTCTAGTGGCATTTTATGGCAGCCAATTCAGTCCTTACCTTTGGAAAAGTTGTACATCCCATTACAATATGAAAGCTATGCGTTTCTCTCCCCAAATCCACACTTCTGAAAATGCACGCACAGTTTTGCTGAAAATCTGTAAATAAGAAGATCAATGAAAGGACAACTCCACCGACGAGACCTTGGAAAAAAACACCACATGACTACAGATCCTTCCCGGGTCCCCATGGGGCAGGGCAGGTAATCTACCCATTGGCCAAGAGAATATTTTTTAATGGCACTTAATTTACAGATACATAAAAGTGTCACTGTGAAAATAAAACCAAACTTAAAAGGGGCTCAAAATACCTTATTTCCTTCCAACCAGTTCTGAAACTACTTTACCGTAAAATAGCCCTAGAAATGTTTTTCTTCCAAGAAGGTAAATTCAGTTTTTAATGTAAAATAACTTTAGACCTCTCATTTAGATTCCTGTCATGGTATGCTGTAATTTCTTTATTTAAAGTTTAAGGCTGTTTAAGCTCTTAAGCTTTGATGTATTTTTTTATTTTTATTTAATATATACAACTTTTTTTTGAGACAGAGTCTTGCTTTATTGTCAGACTGGAGTGCAGTGGCACGATCTCAGCTCACTGCAACCTCCACCTCCCAGGTTCAAGCGATTCTCCTGCCTCAGCCTCCTGAGTAGCTGGGACTACAGGAGTGCGCCACCATGCCCAGCTAATTTTTTGTATTTTAGAAGAGACGGCGTTTCTCCACGTTGGCCAGGATGGTCTCCGTCTCCTGACCTTGTGACCGGCCTGCCTTGGCCTCCCAAAGTGCTGGGATTACAGACATGAGCCACTGCACATGGCCTATATGCAACTTTTAAAAACACCAGCCAGCAATGCAATTTTTTCTCTTCAAAAAGAAGATTGTTTTCAACCATTCTAAAAGATTTTTTAAATGTACACAATGTGCACCCTAAAATTCCACCAGATAAGAGAGAAAGAGGAGATAAAATGAGAAATGGAATTTTAATTAAACTGTACAATTTTCAGGAAATAGTAAGATTATACATTAGAAAGAGGAGAAGCTGCCCTTATTTTCTAACCTTTAACTACATACCGTTTCCAACAGAATTTGAGGTCAAAAACCATGTCTTACCTCTTTAGAACCAGTGCTCATGTGTGCAAAATATGCAGTAAGACGTGAATGTGTGTGGACAACACAAAACACAACTATACATTTACATTTTTAAAATGAATTAATGTCACTGCTCCCACCTTATGCAAAGCTGAAACAGGAAAAAGAGTGTTTGCATACTGATCTCTCGGCATGCCTATTTAGTATTGACAAGATTTCTCCTTTAACCCAGTTCTGATTCCAAGCCACAGCTTTATCCAAGGGGAACTCCTGGCTCAGACTTGATGAATCCCCAGGCTGGAGTCCTGATTTTTGGGGTGGGTACTCTCCTGCTTGGTGCTTTCATGCTTCTAAGTGAAAATGGCTTCTCCTACTAGGGAAAAAGTCTACATGATAAACAAGCAAAGAAAAACTCTCTGTGATGATGGGCCCTAGAAACGAAACATGTTGCTCCTTTTATTTCTTTCACATATTACTGGTCCAGGTTCAATTCTTTCCAGTGGTGCTATTCATATTGACTGAGGCCCTGAAAGTTGTCCTCATTAGTCAATCAGTGTGTATCAGTGACCTTCATCTTCACAGGCTGTCAGTGCATACCAGTGACCTTCAAACCCACCAGTGCACATCAGTGACCTTCCCACCCATCAGTGTATACCGGTGACCCTCACTTTCACAGCCATCAGTGTGTACCACACATCAGTGTGTACCTTCATAGCCGTTAGTGTGTGCTGGAGACCCTCACCTTCATACCCATCAATGACCAGTGACCTTCATCTTCATAGCCATTAATGTCTACCAGGGACCCCCTCCCTGAAGACTTCTCCATGATTAGTCTAGAGTACTCATTTTTCAGAGGAAGTCTCAGAGTATCCAGGACAGTTCACATTTAATAGAATTTCTGGGCTAAGTTTGGAGACAAGGGTAGGGTCATGCTTTTATAGACACTTATAAGGATACTCTGCTTCAGAGTATCTGGGCAGCTTTTCTTAAAACTCTTTCTTTTAAGATTTATATTTTATGTATACTTTATATATGCAGATGCCCCTCAACTTATGATGGAGTTGTGTCCTGAGACACCCATTATAAGCTGAAAAAATCATATGCCAAAGATGCATCGAGCTTAGCCTAGCCTACTTTTAACATGCTCAGGGCACTTCTATGAGCCTACAGTTGGGCAAAAGCTTCTGACATAAAGCATCTTACTATAAAAGCCTATTTTATAATAAAATGTCAAATATCTCATGTAACTTACTGAATACTGTGCTGAAAGTGAAAAAGAGTGATTGCATGGGTACCCGCCAGACAGTTCTTACTGCATGCCTATCGATTTCACACCACCGTGAAGTTGGACAATCCTGAGCGCAACCTTCTGCAGTGAGGAACCATCAGCATACACATGTGAATATCTATTTGTGTGTGTATGGCTGTTGTTTGAATGACTGTGTCCCCTCCAAAATTCCTGTTGAAAGTTCATCTCCAGTGCAGCAGTATTAAGGGTGGGACTCTGGGGAGGTGATTAAGTCATAAATGGAGTTAGCACCCCTAAGGAAGGGCTCTGGGTTACTGGGAGCACAGGTGTGTTCTCCACTCTTCCACTGTGTGAGGACACAGGTTTCGATTCCGCCCCCTCCCCCACCCCGCAGGCCACAGCCACAGGCTCCATGATGGAAGCAGAGACCAGCCCCCAACCAGACACCAAACCGGCCACCCCTCAGCCTTGGACTTCCTGCCTCCAGAACTGTGAGAAATAAATTTCTGTTCTTCATAAGTTACTCAGTCCAAGGTCTTTTGTTACAGAAACACAATGGACCAAGACATATAGATATGTATATAAATGCATACATATAATACATTTATATAATGTATATAAAATACATTTTTTAGTTTACAGTTCAATAAGTTGACAGTTCAATGATTATATAAAGCCATATCAAGACTCAGAGCACCTATTGTAAAATAGGAATATTTCTGGCATTCTGGAAAGTTCCCTTATGTCCCTCCCGATTAAAACCAGCACCCACCCCTACAAGAGCCCACAGAACCACAGCGCAGTGCTGCCAAGTCTGGAGCATCATAGAGTGAAATTTCACTGGTGTCTTGCTGGGCCTGTTCTCCCCCACAGCGCCGGCGATCACCAGGGCCTCCTTCAGCCAGGCTGCGGGATCCACGCAGAGAGACACCCCTGACCCAAGAGAGGCTACCATGCCTTAATGGACGTTCATTTATTCACTTAAAAATATTTTCGGCCGGGCACAGTGGCTCACGCCTGTAATCCCAGCACTCTGGGAGGCCGAGGCGGGTGGATCATGAAATACAAAAAATTAGCTGGGTGTGGTGGCGTGCGCCTGTAGTCTCAGCTGCTCGGGAGGCTGAGGCAGGAGAATTGCTTGAATCCGGGAGGCAGAAGTTGCAGTGAGCTGAGATCGCGCCACTGCACTCCAGCCTGGGCAACAGAGCAAGACTCCATCAAAACAACAAAAAAAGTAGCTCGTCTAGATAGATTGGCTACAGCAGACGAAAAGACAGGACACTCCGCGAGCTCCCGGCATCCCGCAGGTTGGCGAAGGCCAGGCGTGCACTTCCCCAGAGACCTGCTGCGAGGCTGGGGTGGGCGCTGCGCCCGGCAGAAAGCAGGGCGAGGGGCGAGGGGCGAGGCATGGCGAGTGGGGCTCCCGTGAGCAGGGAGCGCCCTCGTCAGGGCCACTAGGCGGACATCCACGCGGCGACGGCGCCGGCAGCCACCCTGAGGTGGCCAGCAAGGCGCCAGGGCGGAGGGCAGGGCGAAGGGGGCGGAGCAGGAAACCCAGGTGGCTCGGGGCGCCTCCAGGCCCTCGTTTCAAGAGCAATGGAAGTGCGGGGTCACCGGAGCCCAGCCCGGGCTTGTGTTTCCAGCCGTGCAAGATCCGGTGCCGCAGGGCGGCCCGGGGAGAGGCTTTGGTGAAGGTGGGAGCAGGGAGGTCCTCAACCTGAGGATTTTTAAGCTAGAGCAAAAAGATCCGGCTGATAGATTGGATGTGAGCTGTGGCCGGGAATCGGAGTGACTCCGCGGAATCGGGGTGACTCCGCGGAGTCGCGGCTACTCCCTCAGCCGGGAAGCCTCCTCCATGCCTCGGGGCACCAGACCCTGCGCCAGTGCCAAGAGCCGCGGGTATGCAGGCCAGGGTCCGTCATGTCCCCTCTGATCACCTCGCCGTGAAACACGCTCAGCCACACACACAGGACACAAAAATCGTATCTTCCAGGATACTTAGGACAAACTCCTTTCACTGAACACTTGCAGAACCATTGTACTTTTGATGAGTGAGACACGGCCGTGAACAATCCAGTAGACAGCTGAGTTGTGACCAAAAGAATTTCTTTCTTCCTTCACTCATAATGAGACTTTAAAAGACGACCTCCGTGGCTGTAAACAAGTCTCCCTCCGTTATCCCATAAGAGCTTAGTCTTGGATTTTCACATATTTCTCTGCAAAGTAGGAACACTCTGGTGCTCCTAGAGGGATATATTGATGATAAATAACCATGTGATACCATTTGAAGCGCACAGCAGAAAGATGATACAATTGGGAAGATTCTAATTTAAGTGGTCCTGTACTGTTCTTCACAGCTTTCAGCAATCCATTGTCTTTCCTGTCACCTGTATGCTGTATATGATTTTCCACCTTTTTTTATACCATTTAACACTGGTTCTTGTATAATTTCTTTTTACTTTCAAGTACTGCAATGTAAATTTTGTTATTTATGTAACAATATAAAATAACATGTCTATTTCCATAAGTAGTTCTGTAATACTAATGTATTACCATGAACTATGTTCTTATTTTTTGGTTATGAATTCTCTTCAGGTGTTTTTTTTCTAGAGGCACCCCTTGAGGTAAAATTGGGTATACCCACTGGATGCCTAAGGCCACACAGTGTTTTGCCAATCATAGTACTTTATCCCTACTTTGTTTTGAACCAACATTTTGAGGTTGCCAGTATTTCTAGCAATCATGACACATGATGCTTGCCTGAGAAACTTGTCTGTTTTTTCTTCATTAAGTCAATGAGGGGAAAGATAAGTAAGAAGCTTGGCATCCTTATATTTTGTCTTCTAATAGGAAGATAAATAGAGCCATTTGCCTTCATCTCCTTGAGTTGTCAGAATATATCGACTAATATGGGGTCCTTCTAGTTTTGTATGAGTCTGTGCAATTGCATGTGTGTATTTGCGGTTTTGATTGTGAAGCCTTCCAAAAAAAGAAACTGACGGTCAGCTGCCATCAACGCTTTTCCTTTCCTCTAGTTTTATACACCAAGTCAAGGGTTCCCCTACGTGTGGAGCTCCAGTTCCAGCATCAAAGACAAAGCATGTAAGAAACACATTTACGTTTGTATTCTCTTCTGAGTCCAGCCTTCCATCTAAAAGGCATGAGTCATGCCAATCCACACATACATGCATACCTTCCACACTCCCGACTCAGTCCCTTCCTGATTCAAGACAAGCAGGAAACCAGTCTATCAGTGGCTCCAAGTCATTGAGGAATTTCTTATCATGTTTCTCTTATTAATAGAGCAATTGTCCACTGCATTCCTGCCATATTCCTGGCCTGTGCCCATGTAGAACCTCACAGTGGAGCTCCTCTACCCTCCTCACTTCTCACTCGCTCCTCATGTGGGACCATAGCTACCAAATCCCCATGGCTAGTCTTTCACCTGGATTCCAGATCCCAGTGTTCACCACGTGGAGTCTCAGAAGTACCTTCAGCCACATGTTCAAAGGCAGCACAGATCTTCACAGGCTCATGTGTGTCTCCACCAGAGAATGGCACAGTTATCCTTCCAGATGTACAATCCAGAAAGTAGAGGCAATCCCTCAGAACCCCTGTTACCCACCTGGCATAGTCAGTTTGTCACCAGATCCTGTAAATTTACATTCCCAAACAAATACAAAATCCATTCACCTTCTCCCTCTCTGCTATCACCTCTCTAGTCCAAGCTACAAGTATTATACACTTACTTCTCTGAAATAACCTACGTCTGCCCAAATCTACCCAGGCTTCTACAATTTGCTGTTGATACAGCCTAGTCTCTGTGCTGCAACTGCCCAAAGCCCCCGAGCTGCCCGCCGCTGCTCTCCAAGTTGGACCTCAAAGCCCTGCAATGACTTGGTGTGATTCACTCCCTTCCTGCCTCCAACTCACCCTCCTTTCCTTTTCTCCACACCCTAGCTTTTTCCCACTTGATTTCACTTGTTGGCTGCTATTCATCTGTCATATCACAGCTGAAGATTCACTTCTTATAATAAATATCCTTCCCTCAGCACAGGCTCTCACAGCACCCTACAACGTCTCTCGCATGAAACTGAACACAGTTGGTAAATGTGAACTGAGAAACAGATCTACCTGACTATGTGGTCACTGCCTTCCCATTCACGAGACTGTAAGTCCTATGAAATGGGGCAAAGTTCAATTTGCTCATCACTATATGCCTAGCATCTAAAACAGACTCTGGCATATAACTGTTGCATTACCAATATTTGTTTAAAAAATATCTTTGAGTGAGCAAAATATAGAGGTCATTTTTTAAAAAATAGCTTTGCTAATGAGTCCAGAATAAGGAGATGGTGATATTGACTTCTCCTTTTGTATGAATGTGCCCTACCACCCGACATACAGGCCAAAGAAAATAAATTTTCTGAATTTTCAAAAAAATTGTCTTGATTCTTCACTAAATATCATGCATTATATGCATTATGCTAAATGCTATATATGCACTATCTCATTGGATAAATCCAAGGTTACTTACATTTTCTGGCATCAATCTGGGGGCTAGACAGGAAGGCTGCACACTTTTATCCATCATCACTCATCGTCACAATCACTCTGGGACAGGAACCCTGTTTGTGGGTGATGAAAAGGAAGCTAGGAAAGTTTAGGGGGTGCTAAGCTCACTCAGCCAGGTAAGTGACAGAGCCCATATCTAATTCTTGATCACCAGCTCTACTTCCAGCACGTGCTCCAATGCCGCAGTTGGTCAAAATAGTGGCAAATTACATAGAAAAGTGTGTCTCATGCTGCTCAACTGATGTGATCAAAAATGTTTTATCCCCAATTTGTGTTTTCAACAAGTATCTGTTGTAAGACAAGAGTCCTTCATGAGCTCGGTAAAACAACTTAAGTACAAGTATACCCTTTACCTCCCCAGGAAAACTCTGCAATCTTACCGGAGGCTTGGTCTGACTGGCCACCACTGCCTTTGACCCTCTGCCATAAACTAGGAGTTATAAGTTAAATCAGAGGTTATAAATGTTTATAGAAAATTCACTTCCTAGGTTCAAACACTACATTTAAAAATCCTTTTCAACGTATCCAAAAATTGACAGAAAGTTATTATTTGTTCACTTTCTAGACTGCTAACTTGGCAACTTGTTCACAATATGGGATACAAAGAGACCAATTCAAAGCCTGTATTTATTCGTGTCTGGTGCTGAAATTCCTTCAGTCAGAGCAGAATGTTTTTTTTTTCTTTTTTTCTTTTTTTTTTTTTTTTGCATACTGAGTAGAGCTGAAATTTTTTTATTTGTAAATGTTCACATAACAAACAATTCATAGCTTTAAAATCTAGAATGTCTCAAAAATGTCTGTGTATTGGCCAGGTGAGGTGTATTGGCCTGACCTGGCCAATACACAGACATTTTTGGGAGGCCAAGGTGGGAGGATTGCTTGCACCCAGGAGTTTGAGGCCAGCCTGGGCAACACAGTGAAGCCCTTTCTCTACCAAAAAAAAAATTAATAGTTTATCCAGGTGTGGTGGCATGTGCTTTCACCTCAGCTACCTGGGAGGCTGCAGTGGGGAAATCCCTTGAGTTCAAGAATTTGAGGCTGCAGTGAGCTCTGATCACACCACTGTACTCCAGCCTGGACAACAAAGTGAGAACCCATCTCTAAAAAAAATTAAAATGTCTATGTACTTTTGTGACATTTTCATCAATTTTTAAACAAATAAATGGAAATAAATACAGGGTTCAAGAGAAATCAGCATTTTCAAGAGGCTTCCTTTAAAGGCTACAGTCTTACTGAAAACTTCAGGAAGAAGCCGCAGCGTCTATGAAAGTCATGGGACTGAACAGAGCCATCCATCACTACTCACTGCACTCTGAGTTAGAGAAATGTCACTTTCTCTGAATTCAAGTTCTGAGCCCAATCATTAAACTATGTATCATACGAATAACCCTCATTTTACAGCTTTTCTAACTCTCCCGATTTGGGGCATATGCTCAAATCTCTGTCACTGTTTTTAATATTTGCTCTACTTGGGACTTTCTACAAATATCATCTCTGGCAAGGAAGCAAATAAACATGTTGTTCCAACATAAGACCTTTATTTTCCACCCCTGGTTATACTTGCTGCAGACATTTGGCCGAGTCACCTGGCTGATCGGAAGCCTCTCATTGTTTCAATCCTTGCTACTAGAAATCTTCCTGGAATTGCCCTGTTTTCTTAACTCAGGAATTAGTGCACAAACAGTTCTTAACAATACAAATAAGCTTATTCCAAAAATTCATTTTTATGAATTATTTAGAACTTCAACTACACTATGCAATGAAAACACTATTAGAAATTGTTGCTTTTCTAAACTAGCTCATAAAAGATCATTTTACTCATAAGAAATTTACTAAACCTAATTTATTCATATGACATATTTGAATAAATTCTATCACATGAGCTATCCATGCCAGGTTCTCCTCAAATAAAATACTCTGTTTTGTTCTTTTTCTTTTAAAGACAAGGCCTCATTCTGTTGCCCAGGCTGGAGTGCAGTGGTGTGATCATAGCTCACTGCAGCCTTGAAGTCTTGGGCTCAAGCGATGCCTGCACCTCAGCCTCCTGAATAGCTGGGACTACAGGCATGCCATGCCCAACTAATTTTTGTACTTTTTTGTATAGTCAGAGTTTTGATATGTTGCCCAGGCTGATCTCTGACACCTGGCTTTAAGCACTGGGATTGAAAGTGTGAGCCACTGTTCCCACCCAAAAGAAAAGACTTGATATAATACTCACTCTACACCTAATTTAGAAACTCTGAAAGGGGCGAACACAGCTCAAGCGTGAAAGAGGAATTTCACCACAGTCAACCAATGCAGAACACTCCCTGAGTCCTGATTTTCTGTTATTCTGACCTAGATTCATTCAAAACTTTCCATTCAATAAACACTCAGCCCTTACCATATGCCCTGATGCTGCTGTTGCTCTTTCTCTGCTTGCCGTTGTTGGTAATGAGCCTGCTTCAGAGCTGTGCTCTCAGACCTGCCACTCCATGGTCTCTGCATGGTCCCAGCTGACTGCTCATTCCTGTCTCCAGGATATCATCCCACTGAACCAATCAATGTGTGTATAGGCCAGGCATGGTGGCTCACACCTGCAGTCCCAGCACTTTGGGAGGCCAAGGCAGGAGGATCACTTGAGGTCAGGAGTTGGAGGCTGCAGTGAGCTATGATTGAGCCACTGCATTCTGCCTGGGCAACAGAGCAACACCTTGTCTAAAAAAAAAAATTAAAAAAATATAAAAAAAGAGGGGTGGGCCCGGGCACAGTGGCTCACACCTGTAATCCCAGCACTTTGGGAGGCCGAGGCAGCCAGATCATGAGGTCAGGAGATCAAAACCACCCTGGCTAACATAGTGAAACCCAGTCTCTACTAAAAATAGAAAAAATTAGCCAGGCGTGTTGGCACATGCCTGTTGTCCCAGCTAATCACTTAAATCCAGGAGGCAGAGGCTGCAGTGAGCTGAGATCATACCACTGCACTCCAGCCTGGGTGACGGAGCAAGACTCCATATCAGAAAAAAAAAAAAAAAAAAAAAGAGGGGTGGGTATAATAGTAAATGCTGCTAGACACCAATGAGCTTTCTCTTCAGAGTTGAGGCAGGCTTTCTCCTCCTGCCAGGATGTTGGCTGTTAATGGATCCCAGCTATGCCCCCCCCAGGAGTGTCCTGGCTGAAGGAAGCTTTCTTGCCCATGGTCATGCCCTTTGCTGAGGACAGGGACCTATGAACACAGGACACAGGTTCTGCTCATCCCAGGAGCACAGAAACCAGGTGCCTCCAGATTAAATCTGGGCTACGGGAGCTCAGAGCCCCCGAAGGAGCTGAGGACAGCTCACCTTCTCCGTTTTCCCCATCCTGCTTCCCTCTTCTCCTATGGGTGCTGTTCTGGAGGGCACAAACCCCCAAAAATCCTGCGTATGAAAATCTGAAGGGATGTTGAATTCCATCAAATACTTTTTCAGTTTCAATTGACATGGTCATATGATTTTTGTCCTTTATTTGGTTGATAGGATATATCACATTGATTGTGTGTTGAATGGCCTTTGCATCCCAGGGATACATCCCACTTGATCATGATGAATTGTGTTTTAAATGTATCGCTGAATTTGATTTGCTGGTATTTTGTTGAGGATTTTTGTATAAGTATTAGTGATACTGACCTGCAGTTTCCTTTTCTGATGTCTTTGTCTGATTTTGGTATCAGGATAATAATGGCTTCGTAGAATAAGTTTAGAAGTATTCCCTCCTCTGTTTTTCAAGATAGTTTGAGTAGGATTGATACTAGTTCTTTAAATATTTGGCATGAAGCCGTCAGCAATGAAGCCATGAGTTCCTGGACTTTTCTTTACTGGGAGACTTCTGATGGCTTCAATCTCATTACTTATTACTGATCTGTTCTGGTTTTGGATGTTTTCATAGTTCAACTTAGGTAGGTTTTATGCATCTAAGAATGTGTCAATTTCTGCTAGGCTTTCCAATTTATTGGCATATAATAGCCAGTTATGATCCTTTGAATATCGGTAGTATAAGTTGTAATGCCTCCTTTTTTTAGCTCTAATTTTATTTATTTGAATCTTCTCCTTTTTCTTAGTTAACCTGGCTAAAAGTTTGTCAATTTTGTTTAACTTTCCAGAAAACCAACTTTTTGTTTAATTGATCTTGTGTACTTTTTTCATTTCAATTTTATGTCTGCTATGATCTTTATTATTTCTTTTCTAATTTTGGGTTTAGTTTGTTCTTACTTTTCTAGTTCTTTAAGATGTATTGTTTGAAGTTTTTCTTCTTTTTTGATGGTAGGCACTTACAGCTATAAATTTCTGCATTTGTACTGCTTTCTGTGTATCATAAGTTTTGGTATATTGTATTTTCATTACCATTTGTTTCAAGAAATTTTTCAATTTCCATCTTAATATCTTCATTGACCCACTAAGTCATTTATTCAGGAGCACATTGTTTAACTTCCAGGTGATTGTATGGTTTCCAAAATTCCTCTTGTTATTGATATCTAGTTTTATTCCTTTGTAATCAGAGAAGAGGCTTGATATTATTTCATTTTTTAATGTTTTAAAACTTGTTTTGTGACCTAACATATGGTCTATGCTTGAGAATGGCCCATGTGCTGAGGAAAGTAATGTGTATTCTGAAGCTCTTGGGTAAAATATTTTGTAAGTATGTATTAGATCCATTTGGTATATAATTCAGATTAAGTTCATTGTTTCTTATTTTCTGCATGGAAGATCTGTTCAGTGCCAAAAGTGGGGAGTTGAAGTGTCTAGCTATTATTGTATTGAGTTTCTACCTCGCCATAACTGTAATAATATTTTCTTTATATATCTGGATGCTTCAGTGTTTAATGCATATATCTTTACAATTGTTACGTCTTCTTGCTAAATTGGTCCCTTTATCATTGTATAGTGGCCTTCTTTGTCTCTTCTTATAGTTGTTTTAAAGTTTGTCTGATATAAGTGTAGTTATTTCTGCTCTTTTTTTTGGTTTCCATTGGCAGGGAATCTTTTCCATCCCCTTATTTTCAGACTATGTGTGTCTTTGTAGGTAAAGTGTGTTTCTTCTAGGCAACAGAGAAATGGGTCTTACTTTTTTTATCCATTCTGCCACATGTCTTTGGATTGGAGAGTCCAGTCCAAGTACATTCATTGTTATTACTGATAAGTAAGGGCTTACTCTTACTATCTTGTTATTTGTTTCAGGGTTGCTTTGTGATCCTCTCTTCATTTTCTTTTCCTTCCTATCTTCCTTTTAGTGAAAGTTGTTTTCTCTAATATGATTTAATTTTTTGCTTTTTACTTTTTGTGTATCCTTTGTAATTTTTTTGATTTGTGGTTACCATGAGGCTTGCATATACTAATTTATAATTTTATTTTAAGGTAATAACACTGCTTGCATAAACTAACAAGCAAAAAGAAGGCTAACAAAGACTCTCCACTTAACTTTGTCCTCCTGCTTTTTACATTTTTCCTTTCTTTTAAGATGGAGTCTTGCTCTGTCACCCAGGCTGGAGTGTAGTGGTGCAGTGTCAGCTCACTGCAACCACTGCCTCCCTCAGCCTCCCAAGTAGCTGGAATTACAGGTGTGCACCACCACACCTGGCTAATTTTTATATTTTTTTTACAGACGGTGTTTCACCATGTTGGCCAGGCTAGTCTTGAACTCCTGACCTCAGGTGATCTACTTCCCTTGGCCTCCCAAAGGGATAACTCTTTCCTTCAACTTTTTCATCAGCTCTTGTAACATTTTCCCCCTATTTCTAATTCTGCTGTTATGGCATAACCCTATAATGTTTATCTTAAAAGCAATACTTTCCTCAAATGTAACATGATTTTGTACTTTTTGCTTTTTGATATGAATTGTTTCACATAGCCAGGAACTTTCCACATTGTCATTAGAAATCATGTGTTTCTGGGGACAGATCCAAGATGGCCAATTAGGAGGAGCTCAGGATTGCAGCTCCCAGCAAAAGCACAGAAGGTGAGTGGATACCGCATTCCCAGATGGATTTTTATTGCCCACAGACCAGGAGATTCCCAGGCGGAGGAGCCCCACGGGTCACCAACGCGGCTGTTTTGGTTGGCAGGGTGGGTCTCTGCACAAAATGCATGGGTCCAGGTGCCATTTTAGCTGGCAATTGGAGCTCCTGGGAGACAGAGTCATCCATTCAACTGATAAAAAAGGGGACTGAAACAGGGAGCCAGGCCAGGAGATTCCCAGGCAAAAAAAAACGCCATGAATCTCAGCAAGGCTGTTTCAGCTGATGCAGTGGGTTGCCGCATGGGAAATCACACAGATCCCGGCACCTTTTCAACAGGCGACTGGAATGCCTGGGAGACAGAGTTGCCTGTTCAACTGAAAAAAAAAAAATGGTCTGAGGCAGGGAGCCAGGTGATCAGGCTCAGCTAGTGCCACCCCCACAAGAAAACAGCAATCTGAAACGCTCTGAATTGAGAGTTTCACAGCAAGCACAGCTGAATCTGGGATGGACCAGCTCTGTGGGGGAGGGGTGTCCACCATTACCGAGGCAGTCCACCACTATGGGGGTAGTTTGCCATTGATGAGGCAGCCCGCCATTGCCGAGTCAGCCCGCCATTACAGAGAGAGTCTGCCATTACAGAAGTGGGCCGCCATTGCCAAGGCAGTTCTAATTGTACCTGTATAAACAGGACTGCAGGGAAGTTCACACAGCAGCTGGGCGGAGCCCACAGCAGCTCAGCAAAGCCTCTGGAGGCAGACTGTGACTAGGCTGCCTCCTCGCTTGGCAGGGCAGCCCTGAAAAAAGGCAGCAGAGTGACAGAAACTTATAAATAAAGCCCTAACTCCCAGGGACAGAGCAGCTGGGAAGAAAAAAAAAAAGGCGTTTATGAGTTCTGCTGCAGCAGACTTAAACGTACCTGCCCAGCAGCTCTGAATGAACAACAGAGCTCACAGCTCAGCGCTTCAGCTCCTATAAAGGACAGTCTGTGTCCTCAAGCAGCTCCCTGACCCCCATAAATCCAAAGAGTCACCTCATAAAGGAGAGCTCAGACTGATATCTGGTGGGTATCCTTCTGGGACAAACATAGCAGAAGAAGAAACTGGCAGCAACCCTTACTGTTCTGCAGCTGCTGCAGGTGATCCCCAGGCAAGTAGGGCCTGGAGTGGACATCAGCAGTCCTACAGCAGAGGAGCCTGAATGTTAGAAGGAAAACTAAGAAACAGAAAGAAATAACTTCATCATCAACAAACTGGACATCCACTGAGAGACCCAATCTGAAAGTCAACAACTACAAAGATGACGGGTGGATAAATCCACCAATATGGGAAGAAACTAGCGCAAAAAAGGATGAAAACGCCCAAAACCAGAATGCCTCTCCTCCTACAAGGGATCACAACTCCTCACCAGCAAGGCATCAAGGCTGGATGGAGAATGAGTGTGATGAATTGACAGAAACAGGCTTCAGAAAGTGGGTAATAAGAAACTTCTCTGAGCTTAAAGAACATGTTCTAACCCAATGCAAAGAAACAACCTTGAAAAAAGATTTGATGAAATGCTAACGAGAATGAACAACTTAGAGAGGAATATAAGTGAATTGATGGAGCTGAAAAACGCAACACAAGAACTTTGCAAAGCATGCACAAGTCTCAACAGCCAAATTGACCAATCAGAAGAAAGGTTATCGGAGGTCAAAGATCAACTCAATGACATAAAACGAGAAGGCAAGATTAGAGAAAAAAGGGTAAAAAGGAATGAACAAAGTCTCCAAGAAATATGGGACTATGTGAAAAGACCTAATCTATGTTTGATCGGTGTACCTGAATGTGATGGAGAGGATGAATCCAAACTGGAAAATACTCTTCAGGATATTATCCAGGAAAACTTCCCCAACAAATGCAAGGCAGGCCAATATTCAAGCCCAGAAAATACAGAGAACACCACAAAGATATTCCTCAAGAAGAGCAACCCCAAGGCACGTAATCTTCAGATTCACCAGGGTTGAAATGAAGGAGAAAATGCTAAGGGCAGCCAGAGAGAAAGGTCGGGTTACCCACAAAGGGAAGCCCATCAGACTCATAGCAGATCTCTCAGCAGAAACCTTACAAGCCAGAAGAGAGTGGGGGCCAATATTCAACATCCTTAAAGAAAAAAACGTTCAACCCACAATTTCATATCCAGCCAAACTAAACTTCATAAGTGACGGAGAAATAAAATCCTTTATGAACAAGAAAGTACTCAGAGATTTCATCACCACCAGGCCTGCTTTACAAGAGCTCTTGAAAGAAGTACTAAACATAGAAAGGAACAACCAGTACCAGCCACTCCAAAAACATACCAAATGGTAAAGAGCATCAACACATTGAAGAAACTGCATCAACTAACGGGCAAAACAGCCCGCTAGCATGAAAATGGCAGGATCAAATTCACACATAACAATATTAACCCTAAATATAAATAGGCTAAATGCCCCAATCAAAAGAC
>CAUYLG010045584.1:0-16134 GCA_963573385.1 Cacajao melanocephalus | reverse complement strand
AGCAATTTTACTTACAGACGCCAAGGCTAGCAGTTATTGTGAGGAGAATGGGGCAGCCGTTACAACTTATTTAAAACACAACTTTGTCTTTTATAAAATAGTGTTGTTCAGGCTCTAACTCTAGGCCAGCTATAGCACACTTTCCTTTGTCAAGGGTATTCCAGAGTTAACCTGAAAAATGGGTTCAGGTCATGAGGGAAGTGAGTCTAACATGCCTCATTATGTCCTCCTCCCTTTTGGAATTCAGGAAAAGCCAAACAGCATTTAACATCAACACAGACCTTAAGTTTGATAAGAAACATTTACAATCTATTGTTTCAAGCCTGCTACCTGGAGGCTTAATCTGCATGATAAAACTTTGGTCTCCACAGCCTTTTCATTGCAACCCAGACATTCTTTTCTACTGATAACTCTTTAAACCAATTGCCAATTAGAAAAAATTAAAATATACCTATAACCTGGAAGCCCCCCTACCCCAGCTTCAAGTTGTCCCGCCTTTCTGGACTGAACCCATGTCTATCTTAAATGTATTTGATTGATGCCTCATGTCTCTCTAAAATGTATAAAATGTAGCTGTGCCCCAAACATCTTGGGCACATGTTCTCAGGGTCTCCTGGGGGCTGTGTCACAGGCCATGGTCACTCATATTTGGCTCCGAATAAATCTCTTCAAATATTTTCAAGAGTTTGACTCATTTTGTTGACAAGTATGAGAAGTGGGGGTCTTGTTTCATTCTTCAGCATGTAGATACACTGTTTTCCCAGCACTATTTATTGAAGAGACTGTCCTTTTTCCAATTAGTTTTCTTGGCACCTTTGTCAAAATCAGT
This sequence comes from Cacajao melanocephalus, assembly GCA_963573385.1. Classification (NCBI taxonomy): domain Eukaryota; kingdom Metazoa; phylum Chordata; class Mammalia; order Primates; family Pitheciidae; genus Cacajao; species Cacajao melanocephalus. The sequence goes on along the minus strand of CAUYLG010045584.1, from coordinate 15,305 downwards.
TGGCTATAGATAAACGGATTAATTTCTCTATTCTGTTTCTATTTCTATTTCTGTTTCTATTTCTCTATTCTGTTCTCTATTCTGTTTCAATGGTCTGTGTGTCTGTTTTTAATGCCAGTACCATGCTGATTTTGTTCCCATAGTTTTGTAGTATATTTTGAAGTCAGGTCATGTGATGCTTCCAGCTTTGTTCTTTTTGCTCAGGATTGTTTTGTTGACAGGGGTTCCACTGAATCTGTAAGTTGCTTGGTAGTATTTCCATTTTAACAATATTAATTCTTCTGATCAACAAGCATGGAATGTCACACATTTGTTTATTTCTGTGGATGCTAAAGCAAATCCATCTTGGATGCTAATGCTCGTGGTGGCAAATCCATACAGATCTGTAGCAACCTCAATTCTTGCCTCCTCAGAAGAAACAGTTTGACCAAGGGGCATAAGGCAGAGTGAGAGACTGAGGGCAAGTTAGAGCACGACTGAAAGTTTTTTTTTTTTTTTTGAAACAGTCTCACTCTGTCACCCAGGCTGGAGTGCAGTGGCGCAATCTCGGCTCACTGCAACCTCTGCCCCCTGGGTTCAAGCAATTCCCCTGCCTCAGCCTCCCAAGCAGCTGGGATTTACAGATGCTTGCCACCACACCCAGCCGATTTTTGTATTTTTAGTAGAGATGGGGTTTCACCATCTTGGCCAGGCTGGTCTTGAACTCCTGACTTTATGATCCACCCACCTCAGCCTTACAAAGTGCTGGGATTACAGGCGTGAGTCATCACACCCAGCCTCATTAGTGTTTTTTAGTTGTCTTTGGTAAACCAAAAAGTATCTGAAACTGGTCTCAATCAGTTTAGAAGTTTATTTTGCCAAGGTTGAGGTCATGCCTGGAAAAAATAAACATGGAATCATAGAAAAACAGTCTGTGGCCTGTGTTTTCTCCAGAGGCCTTTGAAGGTTTAAGTATTTAAAGGGAAAAAGTGGGCTGGAGGGGAGAAAGGGAAGGTATGTTAATCTACATGTTGCAAGAGAAAAGGAGCTGGCAGGCAAATAGTCAATTATGTATTCATCTGTTGCTCAGTAAATCTGCACTTTACATAAAATGAGGTAAATGTAGGGCAGCCACCTGTGGAGATATATAACCTTTCATCTATAGCTGTCTGGTCAGGAACAAAAGGAAAGGCAGTTTCTTGCATGACTCAGCTTTCAGCTTAATTTTGTTCTTTTGGCATCATGAATTGAGGTTCTGAGTTTTCATTTTCCTTTTGCACTTTGTAGAGATTTTGTACCTCCCTCATTAAATTTATTCCTAGGTATTTATTTTGCAGTTATTGTATGTGAGATTGCCTTCTTGATTTCTTTTTCAGCTAGTTTGTTGTGTATAGAAACACTACTGATGTTCACATATTGATTTTGTGTCCTTCACCCACTGGCCATTCAGGAACATGTTATTTAATTTCCATATATTTGCAGAGCTTTGAATGTGTCTTTTCTTATTGATGTCTAGTTTTATTCCATTGTGGTCAGATAAGATACCTAATATAATTTTGATTAAAAAAAAATCTGAGACTTGTTTTGTGCCCTAATATATTGTCAGTCCCAGAGAATGTTCCATATGTTCATGAGAAGAATGTGTGTTCTGCAGCTGTTGGGTGAAATGTTCTGTAAATGTCTGTTACTTGGTCTATGGTGCAAACAAATCTGATGTGCCTTTGATTTTCTGTCTAGATGATCTGTCTAATGCTGAGAGTGGGGTGTTGAAGTCTCCAACTATTATTGTGTTGGAGGTATACCTTTCCCTTTATATCTAATAATATTTGCTTTCTGTATCTAGGTGCTCTAGTATTTGGTGCATGTATATTTACAATTACAATTATTATATTCTTCTCCTGAATTGATCCCTTTATTATTATGTAATGTCTTTCCTTGTTTCTTTTTATAGTTTTTGACTTGAAGTCTTCTTTATCTGATATAAGTATAGGTACTTCTGCTTGTTTTGGGTTTCTGTTTGCATGGACTATTTTTTCTCATCCTTAACTTTCAGCTTATGTAAGTCTTTACAGGTAAGGGGAGTTTCTTGTAGACAGCATATAGCTACTTATGTAGCTTTTCATTCTTAACTTAAAAAAATTTTTTTTTATCCTTAACTTTGAGTTTATGTCTGTCTTTACATGTAAGGGGAATTTCTTGTAGACAGCATATAGTTGGCTCTTGGTTGTTTTAATCCATTCAGCCAGTTTATTTTTTAAATGGGGGAATTTAATCTATTTACATTCAAGATTATTATTGATTGGTGAGAACTTACTCCTGTTATTATACTGATTGCGTTCTCGTTGTTTTTTATACCCTTTGTTACTTACCTCCTCTCATTATTTATTTTTGCAGTTGAGTGGTTTTCTGCAGTGATAAGATTTGATTCTTTTTTCCTTTGTATGTAAGCTTTACCAGTGAGTTTTATAGTTTTACATGTTTTCATGATGGTGTTTATTTTCTTTTCACTTCCAGATATAAGACTACGTTGAGCATTTCTTATAAGACTGGTCTAGTGGTGATGAATTCTCTTATTTTTTTGCTTGTCAGTTAAAGATTTTATTTCTCCTTCCTTTCTGAAGAATAGCTGGGAGGATTGCTTGAGCTCCTCCTGGGTAGCATTGGCAGACTATTCTTTTAGCTGAAAGTGTGGCACTGAGAGTTGGTTTCCCTGCTATGTAGGACCAGAGTCACTGCTAATCCTGGGCCCAAGCTCTATACAGCTGAGGTTGTGGCATTCAAACACTTAAGTAGTCTTGTGGAATGGAGATGGAGCCCCAGTGCTGGAGAGGTACAGTAGCTACTTCCTGGAGCACTCTGGAGGTGGCTCTGGTCTCAGGATGATGCCATGCCACAGCAGCTTGGTTCACAGGGGTGGTTGGGGGATGGGGAGTGCACACTTTGTGATCCTAATTGGGGCAATGTGGCTGTGTGGATTCTCACAACTCTCCAAACTGGGCTTGGGGTTTGCAAGGACTGTGGGATTCTCTTGTGTTGTACTTTTTTGCTGCAAAGGGAAGTCCCTCCTGACTCTGGATAGATCCTATCTGGGTGGAGGGAGATGGGACTGCTGGAGGCTGGGTGCCTCCACACTGCTCTCCTGGGCTTTCAATCATCACAGGTGCATCTCTACTCCACCACTCATTCCAGCACCAGTCAAATCTTAGTCGTTTGTGCCTTAGTCCTTTCTTGGGGTGAGGGGAGGAATGCCAGGTGTTTCTAGTCAGCCATCTTGCTGATATCACTCTCCTTTTTTCTGGAGACAAGATCTCACTATGTTGCCCAGGATAGCCTCGAACTCCTGGGCTTAAGTGACCCACTTCAACCTCCTGAGTAGGTGGGACTATAAGTGTACACCATTGCATCCAACCTTGTAATAGTTTTTGCTATAAAGTCTATTTTATCTAAGCATGGCCGCTCCTGCTCTCTTTTGGTTACCATTTGCATAAAATATCTTTTTCCATCCTGTCGCTTTCAGCCTGTGTGTGTCCTTATACCTAAAGGGAGTCTCTTGACAACAGCATACTGTTGGAGGCTATTGTTTATTTATTTATAACTACACTCAAGTCCCGGGAGGCTGTTATTTTTAATCCATTCAGCCAATATGTCTTTTGATTGGGAAGTTTAATCCATTTACAATTAAAGTAGTTACTGATACGAAAGGACCTATTACTGCCATTTGGTTGTTTTCTGTACGTCTTATAGGTTGTTTGTGTCCTTCCTTTACTCTCTTACTGCCTTTGTGTTTCATTGATTTTTTTTTGTAGTGATATGCTTTTATTTCCTTCTCATTTCCTTTTTTTTTTTGAGACGGAGTCTTGCTCTGTCACCAGGCTGGAGTGCAGTGGTGCAATCTTGGCTCACTGCAACCTCTGCCTCCTGGGTTCAAGCGATTCTTCCACCTCAGCCTCCCGAGTAGCTGGGACCACAGGTGTGTGCCACCATGCCCGGCTAATTTTTTTGTATTTTTAGTGGAGATGGGGTTTCACCATGTTGTCCAGGATGGTCTTGATCTCTTGATCTTGTGATCCCCACGCCTTGGCCTCCCAAAGTGCTGGGATTATAGGCATGAGCCACTGTGCCTGGCCCCTTTTTTATCTATAAATATTTTATTTGTGGTTACCATTGCAGTTACATAAAACATTTTAAAGTTATAGCATTCTATTTTAAAGTAATAACAACTTCAATCACATACAAAAACTCCACCTCTAGTTCCACCTCCCTCTCCCTGCTTAATTATTGATGTCATGAATTAATCTTTATTTATTGTATACAAATTCATATAGATTTAAATGCTTAAATGTTTTTGTAATTTAAATTCTATGCACTAAAAGGACAATAGTACAAATTATTGTATTTATCCATGTGTTCACCTTTGCTGAAGAACCTTACATTATCATGGGGCTTCATGTTGCTTTTTACCATCATTTTGTTTCAATGTAAAAGACTCCTTTAATCTTTTTTATTTTAGAGCAGATGTAATGGTAATGAACTCCTTCAGCTTTTGCTTATCTAGAAAAGTGTTTATTTCTCCATTTTTGAAGGACCGTTTTGTCAAATACAATATTGTTGACAGGTTTTTTTTTTCTTTCAGCACTTTTAATGTATCCTCCCTCTGCCTTCTGGTTTGCAAAGTTACCACTGACAAATCTGATAATCTTATGGACTCCTGACATGAGAAAAATTGCTTTTCTCTTGCTGCTTTCAAGATTTTCTTTGTATTTGACTTTAGACAGTATATAATTATAATGTGTCTTGGTATGGTTCTCTTTTGATTTACCCTAGTTGGAGGTCTTTGAGATTCTTGAAGTTTTAAAGCCATTGCTTTCCTCAAACTTGGAAAATTTTCAGCCATTATTTCTGCAAATAAAATCTTTTCCCCTTTTTCTCTCTTCTCCTTTGGAACTTACATGTGCATATATTGATCTACTTGATAGCGGCCCATACGTCCCTCAGGCTCTCCTTCCTCTTCTTCTTCTTTTTCTCTTATCTGACTCTATGATTTCAAATGACTTCTCTTCAAGTTTGTGGACTTTTTCTTTCTTTCTTTTTTTTTTTTTTTTTGAGAGACAGTCTTACACTCTGTCCCCAGGAGCCAGGCTGGAGTACAGTGGCGCAATCTTGGCTCACTGCAACCTCTGCTTCCTGGGTTCAAGCAGTCCTATTGCCTCAGCCTCCTGAGTAGCTGGGACTACAGACGCATGCCACCATGCCTAGCTAATTTTTGTATTTTTAGTAGAGATGGGGTTTCACCATGTTGGCCAGGATGGTCTTGATCTCTTGACCTCATGATCCACCTGCCTCAGCCTCCCAAAGTGCTGGGATTACAGGCGTGAGCCACCACGCCTGGCCCCAGGTTTGTGGACTTTTTCTTCTGCCTGATCAAGTCTGCTGTCAAAACCCTCTTAAAAATTTCTTGGTTCAATTAATGTGTATTTCAGCTCCAGAACGTCTGGTTTGTACCTTTTAATAGTTTCTATCTCCTTGTTGATAGCCTCACTTTGGTCATGTATCATTTCCTAATTTTTTCTTAGTCATCTATCTGTGTTCTCTTTTACCTCATTGAACATCTTTATGATAACTATTTAAATGTATTTTTTCTCAAGCAGCTTCATAGATCTGTGTTTCCTTAGGATCAGTTTTGGAGTTTTTTATTTTGTTTCTTTGATTAAGCTATATTTTTCTGTTTCTTTGTAGTTAATTTTGTTTCAGCTAGAAGGTCAGAGGCAAAAAATGCTTGCTAAGTCTGATTAAAACGGCCCCAGTACCTTCAAGGCCTGTCTATTGTCTGGAGAGCTGCCTTAGACTCTTCAATGAATCTATTCAAACAGCTGCCTCTGTTACCTTGACTTGTCTCAGATTCCGTTGACCCGAGATGGGTCCTGGCACTAGGAATAGACTGTCTCCATTATTTTGACTTGCTCCAGGTTAGGGAGAAGCTTATGCAAGGCTCCTACTGATTATATGTATCATTTCTAGCTTTGATGTCTGGGCACCAATTTCCCTCGGTTTAACTATTTGCTCAATGTTAAGGCAGTGTTGTGGAAATCTACCTGTGTATCTGGAGTGCTATGCAGGTATGTCTGTGTGACTGTCATGCAGGCCTGTCTGTGTGATTGTCAGGAGAACTGGCCTGCCACAATAGGGCTTTTAGGAGGTGATTAAGTCATGAAGTCAGAGCCATCATGAATAGCATTAGGACCCTTATAAAAGAGGAAGTTCATGGGTTTGTTCTCCTCTGCTCTTCCACCATGTGAGGACACAGCCTTCATCTCCCTTTTTCTCTTCCACTGCTTCCACCATGTGAGGGTATAGTGTTCAGGCCACCGTCTTGCAAGCAGGTCCGCCCTCAGTACTGTGAGAAATAAACTTCTTTTGTTTACAAATTACCCAGTCTCAGGCGTTTTCAGTGAAAACTTCCATAGTGATGATTTCCAGCTTTGATTCACTCTTGCTCTGTGCCCTGTCCTGCACCAAGTCTTTCATATGTGTCATTCCACTCCATCCTCATCACCTCCCTGTGATGTAGGTACTAGGTGGTGATATTGATGTTTTGCGTTTGGGGTCACTGAAGCTCAGAGGTTTGTTAGCTTGCCTAATGTCAAAAAACAGGAGGAGGCCAGGCACGGTGGCTCACGCCTCTAATCCCAGCACTCTGGGAGGCTGAGGCGGGCAGACAGGTTGAGTACAGGAGTTCAAGACCAGCCTGGGCAACATGGCGAAACCTCATGCCTACAAAAAGAAAACGGAAAAAAACTAGCTGGACATGGTGGTGCGCATTTAGAGTAGCCCACGTGGACTGAGACAAGCCTGCCAAACGTCACCAATTTCCCTAAACCTTTTGCTGAAATCTTTTCTTGGTTTTATAATGGCTTGGGTGCTGTAGCTTCTCAGCTGGTGTCTGGAATTCTCATACAGGTCTTCCGGCCCATATATTGTTATTAACTTTATGTCTCTGTGGGGAAGGAGGGCCAAGAGCTGCTTACTCTACCATCTTGCTGACATCTCTGTCCAATATATTTTGACGTGGTCACTGCAACTGCTCTGTAGTTGAAGGCCCAGGAGGGTGGAGTCATCTTTGAGCTAGAGAGGCTTTTGGGGGACTGCCAGAAACTACTGTGCTTTTCCCAAAATCTTCCATGGAAATACCATCTATGAGAACAGAGTATCACATCCCCGTCACAGTGGCCTCCTCCTGCCCCCGTGGCCTCCTCCCACCCCTGTGGCCCCCTCCTGCCCCCATGGCCTCCTCCCGCCCCGGTGGCCCCTAGTCATCCTGCACACAGAGACAGCCCCTATTGGGTGCCGATTCCCCAAGGCTCATCTTCCCCAGGTGAGCTGCATTGCTTCTCTCCGCAGCACTCTGGCCCCCAGAAGCTTCTCCACATTGCCCAGGAGCTCCTGCACACCGAGGAGACCTATGTGAAGCGGCTGCACCTGCTGGACCAGGTAGCCCACAGGGCTCGAGGGCCCGCCTTAGTCCACTCCGAGTTTCAGTGGGCAGTGTCAGTATCTCTCAGCATTGGTTAGGCATTACAGGTGCAGTATGAATGACTTAAATACTAGAACTCAGACAAATTTAAGTCTGGTCTAGAAACTTTTTTGTTTTTGAGATGGAGTTTCACTCTGTCACCCAGGCTGGAGTGCTGTGGCACAATCTCGGCTCACTGCAACCTCTGCCTCCTGGGTTCAAGCGATTCTCCTGTCTCAGCCTCCTGAGTAGCTGGGACTACAGGCACATGCCACCACGCCTGGCTAATTTTTGTATTTTTAGTAGAGACGGGATTTCACCATATTTGTCAGGCTGTTCTTAAACTCCTGACCTCAGATGATCCACCCGCCTCCGCCTCCTAAAGTCCTGGGATTACAGGTGTGAGTCACCACGCCTGCCCTAGAAACTTTTTTGTTTTCAGTGCTTGTAGCTCTGAGGAAAAGGCTTTGCCCTGTCACCTGTGGGACAATTCTTCTTGGCAGCTGCATTATCTGAGCATGTAAATAGCTTCTGGATGTTTTTCTGCATAAATAGTTGGGACAGGGGTTACCACTCCTCCCTACCCACATGGCAACGTGGGGCTTATGAGCACAGGAAATAAAGCACCCATGGAAGCTGGCGTTTTGACAGACGGTGCTGCCACTGTTTTTATCTCACAAGCTAGAAAAGGAAATCTGACCCTTCCATTTCACATGAGAGGTTGCTGAGGAAAGAGGTCTTTCCCTGTCCTCAGGGGACTGTCCCGGCCTCACCCACAATCCTAAATCGTAAGTGACCTTGCATTAAGACCATGAAGTTGTCCGAACCAGTTCGATGAAAAGGGAGGACGATGATTCTGAAGTTCATTAAGAGAACACAAGTTGGCAGCAGCGGCCCCTCCCAAGCGCCCACACCTGTGGCCGAAGCGGGGCGGCCACTGTGTTTCCTGGAAGAGGCTCAGCGGCCACACGTGGGTTTCTCTGTGCTCAGGTTTTCTGCACCAGGCTGACGGATGCGGGGATCCCTCCAGAAGTCATCACGGGGATCTTCTCTAACATCTCCTCCATCCACCGCTTCCACGGGCAGTTCCTGCTGCCAGAGCTGCAGACGCGAATCACCGAGGAGTGGTGAGTACCGGCTGCAGATGCCCGTGGGGCCCCTCAGGCGGTCTCTAGACCTGGGGTTCATGTGCCTGAGAGGCAGGCAAGTGCTGGGGGGCTGTCTCATAGTGGCTGGGCGCCTCCGTTCTCTGCACGGTCCTGGGTCCGATCCGGACTCCACCCTTCCTGATTGGTGACCTTGACCAGCCACTTAGCATCTCCAAGGCTTAGTTTCTGAGAAAGCAGATGATGCAGAATGAAGGGCTTTCAACGCCCCACTCGGGCTCTGAGGTTCTGAAATGAAGTTTGACATTTGGAAACACCACACAGTGGATGGTGCTAGCTGGTTTTCTTTTCCTTCCCAGCTTATTAGACTCCACCTTCGTTTAAAAAATGCAATTTTTTTCGAGCCCGGGTGCGGTGGCTCATGCCTGTAATCCCAGCACTTTGGGGGCTGAGGCGGGCGGATCATGAGGTCAGGAGTTTGAGACCAGCCTGGCCAACATAGTGAAACCCTGTCTCTACTAAAAATGCAAAAAAATTTAGCTGAGTGTGGTGGCACGTGCCTGTAGTCTCAGCTACTGTGGAGGCTGAGGCGGGAGAATCGCTTGAACCCAGGAGGCAGAGGTTGCAGTGAGCCGAGATCGCGCCACTGCATTCCAGCCTGGGTGTCAGAGTGAGACTCTGTCTCAAAAAAAAAAAAAAAAAAAAGCTATTTTTCCCCCTCAACAGTGGACCTCAGATCATCCTCCTGCTGTCCCTGTGGACTGTCCCACTGTCCCACTGCTGCTTCTGTTCATTAGCAGAGGGACAGCTCAGTGCAAATCACAATTCATGAAACGTCCCGTGGCCCCCCCAGACTCACCAGCTGCCTACTTTGCGTGTTGGGTTTCTCCTCATTTGGGGCTGCTGCTGCTGTTTGACTTAGGGTCTCTGCTGCCTGCCCCCTTCGCAGGCCTGTCTTCCCTCTGCATCAGGAGCCTGATCCTTCTGTGTCCCACAAGCCCCTTCTCCAAGCTGCAGCGCAGGAGACCACAGAGGCTTGAGTGGAATAGGACTCGAGGGTAGTCTTTTCACCTGTTCTCAAGGAGGGGCTGTATCAATTTATAAATCTGTAGAAGGACATGGTCCAGCTGCCGAGCAGGTTGTGTTGTGTCCCCGAGGCAGTCGGGACTGGATGTGGCCTTCTGGCTGACAAAATCTGTGCTTGGCAGAGACAGGTTTTCTCCTGCAAGGCCCTGGAGACTGCTAACTCACGTGTGTGACCTCCTCTGCTCCTTTAGTAACAGCACAGGGGTCCAATGACTTACCCACCCTCCCAGTTGAGGGCCTTTAAATTAAATGTATGTATGCACATTCACAGTCACGCCTTAGTGATGGCTTTGTGCCTGTGGCTTTTTTCTTTTTGAAACAGTTCCAAGATCAAAGACGATTAGTATATTTTTCTATTTCTTGAAAATTATTTGCAAATCTCTGTCCAAATCAGCAGTTTTCATTCTCAGTACTACAAAGAGCTACTTTCCCTAGGACTTTGCCAGCATTAGATAGAACCATTGTTTCTAACCTTTGCCCATTTAAAAGGAGCATATTGGTATTTTGTTGGTACTCTTTGATAACTGTGGCGTATCATTCAAGCGGTTCTGCTATTACTGCTATCTCCTGTTTGGGGTATTGGTTCTAAGCTTGCCCTTTTAACTGTTTTACAGGCACCTTTCATTTAATTGCCCAATTAACTATTTTCTACTCTACATGACATGGGGAGGAAGCTAAGGCTCAGAGAGGGTGACCAATTTGCTCACCATCACACAGAGCTGGCCGCCACCCCACACTCCCCTGGTGGCGTTCATGTCCACTAACCTTGGAGCCCCCACTGAACCCAGCTATTTCTCTGACGATTCACTTCTCTGCAAAGGGACACGAACCCACGGCTCGGGGACATCCTGCAGAAGCTGGCCCCGTTCCTGAAGATGTATGGGGAGTATGTCAAGAACTTTGACCGGGCCGTGGGGCTGGTGAGCACGTGGACCCAGCGCTCCCCACTGTTTAAAGACGTCATCCACAGCATCCAGGTAAGGTGGGCAGCGGGAGTGTGGACACGGATATTCTCAAGATGCACAGAGCCAGGTGTTTTATTTTTAAAAAACATATTTTTTTTTTACTCCAAAAAGTAATATATGAACATTACTGAAATTTTGGAACATGGAGAAAATTAGTAAAATGATGGGATGTGTCCAGATGCTCTACTGAAGCTCTGATCCTTACAAGAACTTCCAGAGACAAATCAGCATTCCCATGGGAACATCATGGCTCCAGAGGCTGTGCAAGCTACAGCATCACGAGCTGTTATCTGATGGAACCTGGATTCAAAGGACAGTCCCTGATTCCACAGTGCCCCTTGATACCTAGTGCAGGCATTTTTGTTTAACTGTTACATTGCTTTTTTCTTTTTCTCTTCTGCTAACAGCCTCCTCACAGCCCTGGCTGCTCTTGTCTCCTGTAGGGTTGGTCTTTTTCTTCTTGATTCACAAGGTTTTTTTTGTTGTTGTCGTTTGTTTGTTTTTGAGACAGAGTTTCGCTCTTTTGTCAGGTACCAGGCTGGAGTGTAGTGGCTCCATCTCCGCTCACTGCAACCCCACCTCCTAGCTTCAAGCAATTCTCTTGCCTCAGCCTCCCAAGTAGCTGGGACTACAGGCGCACGCCACCAAGCCCAGCTAATTTTTGTATTTTAGTAGAGACGGGGTTTCACTATGTTGGCCAGGATGGTCTCAAGTTCTTGACCTCGGATTCACAAGGTTTTTATATGCTAGGAACATCAGCGGCTTTCTCTCATGCATGTCCCAGATTAGTTCCCCCCATTGAGCTTTTATTTTTTAACTTCATGGTGTTGTTTGCCATACAGAATTTTTTAAGTAGCTCCATTCACCACTTTTTAAAATATAAAGCTTATTTATAAATGTATTTCCTACCACCCAAGACCATATAACCCTGTCTCTACTAAAAATACAAAAATTAGCTGGGCGTGCCATGCCTGTAGCCCCAGCTATTCTGAAGGCTGAGACAGGAGATTCGCTTGAACTGGGAGGCAGAGGTTGCCATGAGCTGAGATCAAGCCACTGCTCTCTGTCTCAAAAAAGAAAAAAGAAAGAAAGAAAAGAAAAAGAAGAAGACAAAATCAGGATTAATTTGGTTTTCTTCCTGGGTTGCCAGTCGAGTTGGCAACTCCCATCTGGGCTTCAGAATGAAGAAAAGGAAGGGCCTACTCTGGGGGAGTTGTTTTTCCTCTGTATAGACGCTGAGACAGTGAAATAGTCACATAGCCATGTGGCGTAATGAAACACGTGTGTTGTCGAGCTTGAATGAGCCCTTCCAGGGTGCAGCGAGACAGGTGCTCTCTTGGCACAGGCTGTGATTCTCTCTCTATCCCTGATAGACCCCATTCTTGGGTCCAGCAGACCCTTAGGAGGCTAGACACTTTCCCGACTGGGATGCAGACACTTGTCTGCAGCAGCTACCGAAGCACTGCTGTGTCCTGGACGATGTCTGCCTGGGACACTTGAGGCAGACGTGGCCCCAGTTGCTGGCCAGCCACTGGTCTGCACATCCCCTCACCCTAGGCAGATTGGGCATAGGGCCAGGCAGGCTGTGGGGAGGGCCCTCCACCTGGACTCAGTACAGTCCAGCCATTCCCTGAAGGTAACTTCGTTCCTGGGGATCCCAGGCCATATCTGCAGACATTGGTGGTGCACCCAGCATCTGGTGGGTGGGGTCCAGTGATGCTGCAAAACACACTGCACCGTACAGGATGGCCCACCAAAGAAAATCCTCTGACCCGAATGTCCATAGCGCCCAGGCTGAGAAGCCCTGGCATGGACAAAACAGGATCGCGTGACAGTCAAGTTTCCCATGGCCTTTTGCAGTTTTCCTTCCTTTAATCCAAAGCATTTTTTTTTTTTTTGGCTCTTGTCACCCAGGCTGGAGTGCAATGGCGAGATCTCAGCTCACGGCAACCTCCGCCTCCCAGGTTCAATCGATTCTCCTGCTTCAGCCTCCCGAGTAGCTGGGATTATAGGCATGTGCCACCACGCCCAGCTAATTTTGTATGTTTAGTAGAGATGGGGTTTCCCCATGTTGGTCAGGCTGGTCTCAAACTCCTGACCTCAGTTGATCCGCCTTGGCCTCCCAAAGTGCTGGGATTACAGACATGAGCCACCACACCCGGCCAATCCAAAGAATATTTTAAACTTTAATTTTGAAATAACTTTAAACCTTTACAGGAAAGTTGCAAACATGACAAATTGTTAAACACTGTTAACATTTTGTCTTGCTTACTTTATTATTCTCTCTAAACTCATACAGATGATGATGACTTTTGAGAGTTTTGAGACTGTTGCAGGCACCGTAACCCTTTATCACTGAATGTGAACATGGAGTATCTCTTGCATAATCCCGCACAGTGATCAAAATCAGGGATTTTACCCTGATGTCCCGGTGCTGTCTACTCCGAAGCCCATGCTCGGATGTCACCAGTTGTCCCAATAACATTCTTGTTTTCTGGTCCGTAACCCAGCCCAGGGCCACACGTTGTACTCATTGCATTTGTCCCCTTGGGTCTGGAAGAGGTCTCTGTCCTTATCTTTTTGGGGGATGCCGACTAGTTACTTATAGACTGCCTGCTTGGGTTTTTCTGCTGTTTGTCCTCTGATTGAGGCTGTGCCTTTCCCTGGAATGAGGCAGTACTCTTCTCCCACAACCTGCCGAGTGGAACAGTCTCTGCGTCCAGTCCTGGGGATATTCACTTGATTAAGAGCATATCTGCCAGGACTCTTCAGGTGAAGCTGGGTTTTTTCCCATTTTAATAAATTTCTTGGCCAGGCATTTCTCATGCCTGTAATCCTAGCACTTTTGGAGGCTAAGGTGGGCGGGTCATATGAGGTCAGAAGTTCGAGACCAGCCTGGGCAACACAGTGAAACCCCGTCTCTACTAAAAATGCAAAAATTAGCTGGGTGTGGTGGCACATGCCTGTAATCTCAGCTACTCGGGAGGCTAAGATAAGAGAATTGCTGGAGGCTGGAAGGCAGAGGCTACAGTGAGCCAGGATCACTCCACTGCACTCCAGCCTGGGCAACAGAGCGAGACTCCATGAAAAAAAAAATACAAAAGTTTCTTGTAGGAAGGTACTTGGAGATTATGTCAATATCCTGCTCCTCATCCTCCCTTGATGTCTTGCCAGAAATAGTTGTCTTTATGAAGGTTGTCCACTTGGGTTTCTCTTATCCTGTTATGTCCCAGGCTTTTTTGAGCTCATCTGAGCTGGAAGCCATTCTGTTCTGGGCTCTGAGCAGGGTGAGGGTGGCTGAGGCCCTGGAGTTGCTGGCAGGTGGGTGGGGAAGCTGGTGGACAGGACGACAGAGGCAGCAGGCCCTCACAGGCTCCCCAGTGGGCATCATCAGGGGAGGCAGAGGCTAAGTAGTCTGGGCAGGAGGACCTGAGTGGGGAGCACAGAGGTGACAGGGTGGCAGCGTTCAGCGTACACGTCTGGGGTTCGGATGCCAGATGGAGACACGGCAGCAAGGAGGTGCTGCAGGGTGGGAGGGGAGGCGCAGGGAGCCAGTGAGCAGTGCTGGGCAGGGGTGGGGCTTGAGGGTCTCAGCACCCGACCAGAACACCGGTGTGTTTACATAGAGAGCCATCTGCAGAAGGACTCCCGAGCAGCTTCTAGGCATGAGGACAGGCCCTGGCCCGATTCCCTGGGAGGAGAGTTGGACGAAGCTCCGCCTGATGTCCCAGCAGAGGGGTAGGGGGGAGCCCTGCTTAGGCCCACGGGTGGGTGGGAGTGGGGAGAACCCACTCTTGAGGGGAGGAGTCCTGTCCAGGCATTTATTTTCTCCACCGAGGATGTGTATAAGAGAGCCAGCTCAGCTGGGCACGGTGGCTCACGCCTGTAATCCCAGCACTTTGGGAGGCTGAGTCGGGTGGGTCACTTGAGGTCAGGAGTTCGAGACCAGACTGACCAACATGGAGAAACCCTGTCTCTACTTAAAATGCAAAATTAGCCGGGCGTGGTGGCACACCTGGAGTCCCAGCTACTCGAGGGGCTGAGGCAGGAGAATGGCTTGAACCCAAGAGGTGGAGGTTGCAGTGAGCCGAGATCGCGCCATTGCACTCTAGCCTGGACAACAAGAATGAAATTCCACCTCAAAAAAAAAAAAAAAAAGGAGAGAGCCGTCTCTGGGCCAAGAGCCAGCCTGCCTGGGGTTCCAGTCCTTGTTCCTTTCCTCAGTTTCCCCAGTTGTAAAGTGTGGTCTGTGTCAGCCATGTCTTAAAGGGCAGTCAGCTCTGGGCAGTCTCCTGGGGCAGTGGTGGCCAGAAGCTGGGGCAGGGCTGGCATCCACACTCGTGTCCTTGGGGTGCCTCATGCTCTGTGTATCCCCACAGAAGCAGGAGGTGTGCGGGAACCTGACGCTGCAGCATCACATGCTGGAGCCCGTGCAGAGGGTCCCCCGCTACGAGCTGCTGCTCAAGGACTATCTGAAGAGGCTCCCACAGGACGCCCCAGACCGGAAGGACGCAGAGAGTGAGCTGGGGCCAAGGGCTCCCAGGAGGGCCCAGGGGTACTTGCCAGGAACTGTGGGGGTGGGGAGAGAGGGGGAGAGAGGGGGAGAGAGAGTCATGGGGTTGGGGGGGTAGGGGAGAGAGAAACAGAGACAGAGGGGAG
>CAUYLG010045583.1:0-13631 GCA_963573385.1 Cacajao melanocephalus | reverse complement strand
GTGAAGCCCTGTCCTATGTAGCTGTTAGACATGCCGTGCTTACAGGCACGTGGTACATTCTGTGTCCTTGTACGTTAACCAAGATATCTGTGCTGGACGTGCTCACGGGCATGTCCCAGCTCTCCATTGCTTTTACCTGTTCAGAGAAGTTTTAGGTTGTGGCCGGGCGCGGTGGCTTACACCTGTAATCCAAGCACTTTGGAGGCCAAGGCAGGCAGATCATCTGAGGTCGGGAGTTCAAGACCAGCCTGACCAACATGGTGAAACCCCATCTTAAAAAAAAAAAAAAGAGTTTTAGGTTGTTAGCTGATCGGGTTTTAGTTTAGAATGTGAGGTCTGGCTCCAGCCCACTGAGCGCAAACACAGCAGGAAGGACGACCCCAAATGTGTCATGGATAAATTTGTCTATTTTCCTTTGTTCACTGTCCTCTAGCGGCATGATGGTCAGTGAGGGTCCCCTTCCTGCAGTCCAGGAAGTAAAACTTGCATTGCTGAAAAATCCTTTGTCTCAGTGCTGATTTTCTTTTCGGCACTGAGCGTCTATTCCAACATCTACTTCCAACGGCTGTGAATGCTACTTCCCAGACGCTGTGGGGAGGAGCCAGCCTGTTCTCCTGAAAACTGTTCAGAAATTTCTGGATTCTCCATAGTCCCCTTGCATCTGAATTGACCCCGCTACGTAAGTGCGACATGGGTGCACCCAACATTCACAACACACCTTCCTGAGGTTTCTGCATTGTTCAGGCCTGTGGAAAAGGCAGGCGAGCAGCAGACACGAGATCGGGGGTGATCAGCAGGTGGGGTTCTGGGTGGAGATGGTGATGGGAGGGACGGTTCACGGGCTGAGGAGGGGCTGGTGCAGAGAAGACCTGGACAGTCCCTGTGCTGGGGGGTGAGGTGGGGTCCCAGCAGAGCAGCTCCAGGGCTGTCTGTCTGCGCAGTTTCTGTGGCACGTGCCGGCGGACACAGGACTGTGCAGGGTGGCAGGTGTCCCCACAGCAGGAGCTGCTCTCCTCAGACGCCCGAGACCCATGGGGCAGGGCTGGTTCTGGGAGGTTGGTGAACCCTCAGCTCCTCCCAGGAGGCCCCCAGGGCACTGCCCAGACCTCCTAGGTGGGCCGGGAGACACTGGCTCTGGGGAGGCACAGGCATGTGCAGCTGTGTGTCGCGTGCAGGCGCAGGCAGGGCAGACGGCATGGGACAGGGGCTTCTTTCCTCCAGCGGAGTCTTCATTTCTTTTTTGGGGGACACCTCAGGGACCCTCCTGGGACCTGCCCTGGAGAGCCCAGCAGCCACAAGGCACTGTGGGGTGGGAGGTGCCTGAGCATGTGGGGCTTGCCAAGAAGTTGGTGGTGACCAGGCAAGGGTGGAATGCGTGGGGCCGGCCACACCGGAGCGTGGCTGCGTTGTAATACACGGCTGAGGTCAGTGGTGACCAGGCCACACTGGAGCGTGGCTGCATCACGCTGCACGGGTGAGGTCGGTGGTGACCAGTCAGAGGTGACACCAGAGACGGGGACAGTTTCCTTAAGCAGCGACAATTGGCCCGAGGCTGGGGGCCTCACGAGGTGATTTAATCCCAAACAGTTGATTCTGTGCGCCGTGATTTGCGGGATTGAGGTTTGAGAGAGGCCAGGTCTCTGCCCAGACCCCACAGTGCTCGGCATGAAGGGGGCGTCCACCGTGCTCGGCATGAAGAGGGCGTCTGCCGATCCCTGCCAGACCTCCAGCCCGAGTGCCCAGCCCCTGGCACCTGGGTCATGAAGGGTGGAAGTGCCTGATGAGCTCCTTCTTGTCAATCTTGCCCATCTGGTTCCGTGGGATCTCCTCCACCAGCACGAGATCCGAGGGCACTGCGTAAGGGGCCAGGACATCTCTGCAGAGATGAGCACAGCCTGAGGCGTGTGGCCCCGACACTGCCCAGTGGCACGAACTCAGGCACCCGGCAGCGTGGACAGGTATCCCTGGGACCCTGCACCTCGCCAGGCACTTTGGCCATCCTGAGGCCAGGCATGTGTACTGGGTGACCACAGCTGTCTCTGCCCCAGCAGCCCAGGGGTGGTGACTGCAGGTGGCAGCGGCATGCTGCCACAGAAGCCACCGTGTATGCAGGCCTTGGGTGAGGTCACCCCTGAGGACAGGGCTGCACACAGTGGCCTACAGGGCAGAGGGCCCCCACACTGGGCCATGCCTTCCAAGACCCTGCACTGCAGCTGGAATGCCCCGTGTCACTGTGGCCAGTTCCCCTTCCAGAGGAGACATCTGGAAGGGGTGGGGAGGGGTGAGCAGGCTGGGGAGTGGGTGGGCAGGAGCAGGGGCATTTGAGATGGGAAAGGGCCACATGGTTCTGCACACACCAGCCCACGTGGCAGGAGGCCTCACAGACCGCGCACGGCAGGGACGGCCCCTGAGACTTGACACCTCCACTCAGGGTCCCCTTTCCTCACAGCCAAAAATCGGTGGTGGGGCCGAGGGCAGTGGGCAGGGATGCGGGGCAGGGATGGGAAGCTGAGGCTGTATGGTGCTTGGTGCTCCTCCATTCACCATTAAAGAAAGAAAGGCCGGGCGTGGTGGCTCACGCCTGTCATCCCAGCACTGTGGGAGGCCAAGGTGGGCGGATCGCCTGAGGTCAGGAGTTCAAGACCAGCCTGGCAACATGGTGAAACCCTGTCTTTACTAAAAATACAAAAATTAGCCAGGCGTGGTGGCACGTGCCTGTAATCCCAGCTACTTGGGAGGCTGAGGCAGAAGAATCACTTGAACCCAGGAGGCAGAGGTTGCAGTGAGCCAAGATCACGCCACTGCACTCCAGCCTGGGTGACTAGGAAAAAATAAAAGGAGGGGAGGAAATAAATGAGACTGACCCCCTGAAGGCAGGCGGCCGTGCAGCTGCTGCCCACCAGTGGTGCCTGGAAGGCATCGGCTGCGGCCGAGGCACAGGAAGGGCTGGCTCAGGGCGTCCAGGCTGCACTGAGCCGTGTCAGAAAACAAACCCGACCGTTGACCGTTCAGGTTACTGTTCCTCAGAAAAGTCCAGAAACCAAGCGTCTTGTTTTCTTGATGCATCTCATGGAGAAAGCATTGCCTGCCGTCTAGAAACAGCCAGAGACCCAGCATAGGCCCCCTGCCTACCTGCTCCTGCCCAAATGCCTCTCAGGATGGAAGAGTCGGCCCCGCCTAGTCCCTCACTCCCCAGGGGCAGCTGGCTTCGACCACAGTGCTGCCGTCAACCTTGACCTCCACATTTTTCTTTTTTTCTCTTTCCTTTCTGAGACAGGATCTCACTGTTGCCTGGGCCAGAGTGCAGTGGTGCAGTCACAGCTCACTGAAGCCTTGACCTCCCGGGCTCAAAAAATCCTCCTGCTGTGGCCTCCTGAAGTGCTACAGGCACATGTCACCATGCCCACCTCCAGTTTTCCTACAGATTTCACAGTTATATAAAACTGTTATAGATATTTACATGGAGGTTTAATTCACACCCAGCTGTCCAGTGCACAGTGTGGTGAGGGATGTGCAGTTTTTTTTTGAGACAGAGTCTTGCCCTGTCACCCAGGCTGGAGTGCAGTGGTGTGATTTCGCTCACTGCAACCTCCGCCTCCGGGGTTCAAGTAGTTCTCCTGCCTCAGCCTCCTGAGCAGCTGGGATTACAGGTGCCTCCCACCATGACTGGCTAATTTTTTATTTTTAGTAGAGACGGGGTTTCTGCATGTTGGCCAGGCTGGTCTCGAACTCCTGAGCCCAGCTGATCCGCCTGCCTCAGCCTCCTATAGTGCTGGGATTACAGGCAGAACCACTGTGCCCAGCCTGTGTAGGAATTTCTGAAGTTTTACTGAAGCAACTGTCCCCATCTAAGTGGCACCAGGCTGAAAGGGAACACGGCCGGGTCCCCAGAAGCCCGTGCCTGCCTGAGCCTCCCCAGCCTCCGTGTGTAACCAGTGTCTCGACCTCCAACAGCGGACAGACTTGGTTGAATGAGACTGGGCGTGGTGGGGAGGCAGACACCCCTTCCTGCTCACAGGAAGAAAGCGCCAGCAGCTCCCCACGGAGCAGGGTGTCACCTGGTGGTTTTTTATAGACGCCCTCATCAGGTTCAGGGATTTTCCTTCTCCTGGTTTGCTAAGAGTTTTTGTCACAAAAGGGTTTTGAGATTCGTAAATGCTTTTTCTCTATCTATTGAAACATGGTTTTTCTTCTTCGTTCTGTAAATATGGTGAATGACACGGACCGAGTTTTGAATATGAAAGTGACCCTTTATCCCTGGCTTCAGTGCTGCCCGATCATGTCGTGCTGTCTTTGTGTGCGTTAATCGGATGTCATTTGCTGATGTTTTGTTAGGGATTGTGTGTGTGCCCATCGGGAACCCCGTCCTATCGTTCCCTTGTCCGGCTTTGATTTCAGGACAGTGCTCCTCCCTGCTCTGTTTCCTCAGAGACTTACTTTGTTGGGTCTGGTTTTATTTTTTGCCCTAAAGGTTGGATAAAATTGACCAGTGGAGCCTTTGGGGCCGTGTATTTGCTTTCCGGTAGTTTTAAATTGAGGACTGAAAGTATTTCACAGATCTGGAACTGTTCAGCTGGTTCTTGCCTTTGTGTCAGTCTTGGTAATTTGTCTCTTAAGGGAGTTACCGTTTCGTCTGAACTGCTGACCTCACTGGATAAAGCAGCCATCCATGCCGCCATGATGCCTACCAGAGGCCGCAGGCCTGTGGCCATGTCCTGCCTCCTTCTGGGGTCTCCTTTCAATCTGAAAGGAGACCCAAGACCGGTCCTTTCTTTCATGGTGAATGGACAAGCACTGCAGTCTCAGCCTGAGCTGGGCACAGCGAACGGGGGTCAGGACTGCAGGCGGGGGCTGCCGTGGGCCGGGCACAGAGGCGGGGGTCAGGGCTGCAGGCGGGGGCTGCTGTGGGCTGAGCACAGTAAGTGGCCTGGACAGTGAGGGCCTGGCTCTGGGGCTCCTGCAGGACTGGCAAGTCCTGGGCTGTGACTGCACAACTGGTGGCCTTCCCAGCCTGGTCCTGCCCCTCACAGGTGGCTTCTCCCCAGCAGGCCCTCAACTGCCCGCCCACAGCTTCGAGCCTCAGGGTCTTCTCACAACCACTGTCATTGCCCACACGATGCTGCGTAAGGAGCCTGATTCCAGAGAGATGCACAGAGCAGGGGCGGGAAGCCTGGTGTCCCCGAGCAGGGGGCGGCCTGGTGTCCTACGGCAGGAGCAGGCGGCCTGGTGTCCCAGGGCAGAGCATGGCCCTGAGGGCAGCCAAGGGCTGAGGAGCATCGGGACTTCAGTTCCTGCACACTTGGAACTGAAACTCTCCAGCGCACCTCTGAGCACATGACACCTACCTTTTCTTTTCCACAAGGTGACTGTTTAATGAAAGCAGCTGCCGCTGCAGAGCGGGAGTGCTCCAGCTGTGCCCTGCACACCCGGGCCTCTGTGCTGCCCTGCTGCCTGTGCTGCCTGATGGAGCAAGGGTTCCTGCTGTTTGTGGAATCACATCTGACGAGCCAAAACTACCTTCAGTGCTCAGGAGAAGGTGAGTCAGGGTGGAGGTAGGGAGGGTGTGAATGGAGAGGGAACAGGACAGAGACAAATGTCTGTTCTGAAGGAATCGGATGTAGGTAACCTCTTCCTCCTGCTCCACCACGTGGGACGTGCCGGCCTCCCTGTCACCTTCCACCATGACAGAAGTCTCCCGAGGCCACCCCAGCCATGCTTCCTTACAGCCTGCCGAACTGGGAGCCGATTAAATCTTTCTCTTATAAATGACCACCTCGGGGATCTCTTTAAGACAGCAGCAGGAAGCAGTCAAATGCACAGATGGACAGGGCGGGCCCCCAGTGAAACCAACCTTCAAGCCAAACACAGCCTGGAACCTGCAGCCCAGAGCGATAACGTCTACTCATGTTGGCCCACTCGCTCCCAACTGTTTCTTTCTGAATAATGCTTTTTAACTAGCCAAATGTCACCTTTTCCAACGTTACCTACAGCCTGCCCCTACCTATTCTGGGCCCCAAAAAAGCCCTGGACCCAGCCACACCCAACTTTGGGTGGCTAACCACCCTCACATCCTCTCTGCTGAGAGCTCAGTAAAATTCATCACTCAATAAGATTCTTCTCCACCCTCCTCCCCCATCAAACAGTCAGTGTAACCTCATACTTCTTGGACCCAGGACAGGAGCTTGGAACTTATGAAGTTCCTAGCAAGAGCTAGGGCGGCCCTCACCCCAGACCACCAAGACCCCACAAATGCCCCTGCCCGCCCCGCCCAGCCCTACCTGGCCCACTCTTTGAGCTCCCTGTGGGACAGCGAGTGTCCTTCTCGAACAGTCACCACAGCAATGACCCGCTGGCCCCATGTCATGTCCGGAACTCCAATAATGGCCACATCTGCAGACAGAAGAACAGTATAGGGACATGGGAACGCCTCAGTGGTGCTCACAGGCTGGAGCGTGCCTGGAGGCACAGGGAGTGCCCAGTCTGGTCGCAACCCTGGAGCCTGTCCTCGGAGAGGGTCACTCCCATTGCCCGTCCTGGTGCCGGCTGGTCCCGCGGGGAGGCGAGTCAGGGCGGGCTCCCCACGGTGGATCTGGCACTGGGCACTCACAGGGCTCAGCCTTCCCACCCCTGGCTCTCTGCATTCTTCCTACTGCCCTCCCGAAGGGGCATCATGCAGATGCGAGCTGTGCCGGGTCAGGCCTGGGAGCCCTGGTGGGTACATGGGCGGCAGCTCCAACACTGAGCAGGCTGTGCCCCCATCGGCCCCGAGTACCCCGGCCAGGGCAGGGAGCAGAAGTGAGCATCACAGGGACCTCTGCCTCATCCGCAATCCTCTAAAACGCAGACGGGGAAGGCAGCACCGGTCGTCTAGCCCAGCCTCCCCAGCGCAAATCTGGGCACGCACCTGTGATGCTGGGGTGAGCCAGCAGGTGGCGCTCCACCTCCAAGGCGCTGACCTTGTAGCCTCCAGTCTTGATGATGTCCACCGAGGTCCGGCCTCGGATCCAGTACTGGCCGTCTTTAAACACCACGGTGTCCCCTGAGGAAAGGGGGCTCTGGTTACCCGCCGTGGCAACCGCAACACAGAAGCAGCCATGCCAGGTAAGCCCACATTCCTGAAGGTCAGGACGTGCGTCCCAAGGTGGGACTGTGCCCACAGCACGGGGTCTGCCCCTCCCCACCCTCAGCCGTATGCACCTCCTCCAGCAGTAGGTCAGCAGTGGGCCCAGAGCCTGCCAGGACCAGGAGGTGCCAGAAGCGCTGCTGGGCTGTGGTCTGCAGACACCCTGCATTAGTAACTCAGCTCAGCCCGTTGCTGTCACAGTCATTGATAACCACCGGTCCCGGGTGGGATGTGTGGCCTTTTCTAAGCGCCAAGCACAGGATCTGATGCTGTGACCCTAGCTCAGGACGGTCGCCAGGGTGTGCTGTGCTGGGTGACTCTCGTTCAGGACGGGCGTCAGGGTGTGCTGTGTGACTCTCGCTCAGGACGGGACGGGTGCCAGGGTGTGCTGGGTCAGCCTCGCTAAGGACGGGCGTCAGGGTGTGCTGGGTGACCCTCGCTCAGGACGGGACGGGTGCCAGGGTGTGCTGGGTCAGCCTCACTCAGGATGGTGCCAGGGTGTGCTGGGTGAGCCTCGCTGAGGATGGGCGTCAGGGTGTGCTGTGTGACTCTCGCTCCGGACGGGACGGGTGCCAGGGTGGGCTGGGTGATCCTCGCTCAGGACGGTGCCAGGGTGTGCTGGGCCTCCTGCTGCTGCTGCTGCTGCTGCTGCTGTAAGGCCCCAGATGGCCCCCCTGGACAGCAGCACACAGGGGCTACCCTTCATGCAAGCAGGCTCTGGGGAGAGGCTGAGGCCCACCACGGCCCGTTGCTGTTTCTCTCAGGCCCACAAAAGAATCCAGGTCAAATATTCAGTAAAACAAGTGAACCAGACACCTCTTAACACCCCACCCTGGTGGGGTCCAGCAGTGACTGCCCAGCTCCTCTCCATGGGAGGGGCTCCGAAGCCCACACCGAGGCCCACAGGGAGGGGCTGGTGCCGAGGAGGACGGGCCTTTCCTGGTTCCCGGAGCCTCCGCTGGTGCCCACCTCCTGCCCGCCGCACCTGACCACGCTGGTCCTAGAACAGCGGCTGGGCTGCCCACACTTTCTTCCTCAGGCAAAGCCATGGCCTCTGCTCGTCCCCCTGAAGTTCCTGGAGCCTCCTGCTGAGAACTGAGCAGCTCAGCACAGACAGCACAAGCCACTGACGGTGCGGAGCCCGGGACAGCCGGCTGCAGCCTCCGCGCCTGCACTCCCTGCCCGAAGCGGTCTCACGGCGTACAGGCACAAGGTGCGTGTGCCTGCGAGTGTGCGTGTGCAGCCTGGGAGGGCACGGCACACATGACTGCGAGCGTGCGCATGCACACGTGTGTGCCTGAGGCCGTGGGAGCATGCGGTGTGTGCAAGAGCAGTGCTGAGGCCTCACCCATCTGCTTGCACACACCCTGCAATCCACACGGGTTATTAGCTGGAATAAATCATAAATACTTCACTATACATCATGCTGTTAGATGCAGAAAGACCTCATCCATCACCTTGCCACTCCTCGAGACCCACGGTGCGCCCTCAGTCTATTAAACAAGACGGATGGGTGTGCCCCGGTGGGCTTCGGGCTCATTTATGGAGTGAAGGGCTGGATGTTCAGGCAGGACCCTCCCCAGCTCTGGAGCTCTGTGCTGACGGGAAGCAGAAGTGACAGGCTCCCCACCAGGAGGTGAGCACGTTGCGGCCCCGGGGTAGCCTGATTGGGTGGCTGGCTGGCTGGAAAGGGGCGTGCAGGGAGGGCTGTGGACAGGGGTGAACAAAGCCTGTCTCAAGTCCCGTGGGGCCCCTGTAGCTCCTGCTCCTGCTGTGTAGCCTGGCTCCACGTGTCCCCTCTGGACCAGACAGCCACTGGT
Organism: Cacajao melanocephalus; assembly: GCA_963573385.1. Lineage (NCBI taxonomy): Eukaryota > Metazoa > Chordata > Mammalia > Primates > Pitheciidae > Cacajao > Cacajao melanocephalus. The sequence continues at coordinate 4,688 of CAUYLG010045583.1, read as the reverse complement.
CTTCCAACAGTGTCTCTTAATCACACCAAGCCACCCTGTCCAGGCTGCTCCTGCTCCACAGCTGCTGACACCTGGGAGGCTGCTGGGTGCCCAGGGCCCCCAACACCGCTTCTGATGCAGGTCCCCACTGGCCTGCACCACCCAGAGACCCCGTGCAGCAAGGAGCCGCTGCCCTGCTCTGGTCCTGCTGGAGAGGCCACATTGCCTGCACCCAAGGCTGACGAGTGCCTGGCACCCTCTCAAGCTGCTCTAAGTGTAACTCTCCGGGGGCCCAGTGTCATGACAGCATGACACGTGGGTGCGTGTCCTCAGGACAAAGATAGAGTCCCACGTCTGCAGGCGGTGCTGAAGAGGTCATCCCCAGGCTGTACCTACACCCCACACTGGGCCAGCGGGTAACAGAGGCTCCCAGTAGGGCCGGGCCATCGGACACAGCCGGAATCTCTCTGCTCTCCAGGGGCCCCTCCCCACGCTGCCTGAGCCCAAGGGCGTGGCCCCGGTTCTGAGGTGCAGGACACAGGCTGTGGGGAGTGGGCTGTAGTGCAGGCACGATGTGCGCGGAGACCATCCTGCAGGAACGCGGTGGGGACAGGTGCTGACTGTGGGATAGGGGAGGAAGAGGCACTGATGGAGGCGGGAGGTGGGCAGGAAAGTGCTGACCCAGCAGCGGCCCAGATGGACCTCCAGGGAGAGCTGCTGATGAAAACGCATTCCTAAAAGGCTCCATCACCTGACTCCAGTCATGAACCTTCCCTACCTGCAGAGTCACAGGAAGACCAGGGCTGTGGGGTGGCAGCGGGAGGGGGTATGAGGCCATGATGGCCGCCTGAGGCAGCCAAGTGGTGAGCTATGGGCGGGTCTGCACAGGAGTGGGCTGGTAGAGAGCTAAGCTCACACAGGCACATGCCTTGTGTGTAGAGGCGAGGAAGTTGTCCACGACCCATGACTGCCCAGTGCCGTGTCCTGGTTCCAAAGCTGCAGGACGGACACGCACGGGGCCGAGGCCGCAGGACGGACACGCACGGACGGCCACGCACGGGGCCAGGGCTGCAGGACGGACATGCACGGGGCCGAGGCCGCAGGACGGACACGCACGGACGGACACGCACGGGGCCAGGGCTGCAGGACGGACACGCACGGGGCCAGGGCCGCAGGACGGACACGCACGGGGCCGAGGCCGCAGGACGGACACGCACGGGGCTGAGACTGGGAGAAACTAGGGGGGATGGCAGAAGGAGCTCTTGTGTGCTATTTCCACCTTCCTCTGAATCTGTCTTTTTTAAATAAGTTTTTTGCTTTCTGGTTTATGGAGCAATTTTCTTCTCAGTCTCCAGTAGCATCAGCCCTTTAAGTGAGCCCATCAAGAGATAAGTCGCACCAACGTCAGCTTTGGATTATGAGTGTGTGGTAACTTTTTAAAGAACAAATTCACATCAACTAAGTTTATGAACACAAGGAATGAGTGCTACAAACACAGGAAAGGCCCATCCATGGCTGATTACACACACAGCCAGACCTCTCTGCACACTGCAAGACCCCCCACGTCTCTGCAGGTGTGTGTGTCTCTCTCTGCAGGCATGGATATCTGTGGGTGTATCCCAGGTCTCTGCAGGTGTGCTATATCTCAGCAGGTGTGGCTGTGTCTCCCCAGGGGTGGGAGGCTGGGTGCTGAGATCTTTCAGGAGGGGCGACGTTGTCTGTCCATCCTCTCTGGCTGAGCTGCTTCTGGCACGGTCAGGCCCAGTGACCCCGCTGTAGGCCTTGTTCAGGGGTCTCTCCCCTGCCTGGGCGCAGCTGCCTCTGCTCCAAGATGCTTCTCTAGGAGCCAGTGCTCAGGAAGGCCTGGTGGGCGCAGCGAGTCATTCGTTCCCTGGCCCCCAGGCTTCAGATCCCCGGGAGTCATCTGTTCCCTGGGTCCCTGGTCTGAGAGCCCCGCTTCTCAGTGACAGCCCTGCCTGGCCTCCAACCCCAGGGTCACAAGTCCCATGTTGCCCACTGTGCTACACGCAGGGTTTCCGCTGAGCCACGTGAAGGGCAGAACCGTAGGGGTCAGCACACAGCATGGTGCAATTCTCAGGCCCCCAGGCTTCCGTGCTGGAGAAGGTGCAGCCACACCTGTGGGGAAGGCTGTGCCTGAGTCTCCCCGGCAGGAACGGGCAAAGCCCATCAGTGCAGGACAGAGACCTGTCTCTGTGACAGACGCCTGTATCAGGGAAGATTCTTGAAGGGAGCTTCTGTGCCCAAGAGTGTGTGTGTGTGTGGTGTGTGGGTCATCAGTGCCCGAGTGGGTATGTGGCGTGCGGGGCCTCAGTGCCCGGGTGTGTGCGTGGCGTGCGGGGCCTCAGTGCCCGGGTGTGCGTGGCCCTCAGTGGATGGTGGCAGCCATGCATCCTTCCCACCCTGGGCATGAGAGGGTGGTGCCGCTCTCAGCCCGGCAAGCACCAGAGGTCCAGCCCCACACTCCAGAGTCAGAATCTCCATTGTCACTGCTGCCTGCAGCTCCTTCTGGGTGTAGGGAGAGACTTCTCACTGCCCACAGAAAAAAGACCAAGTCCCACGTCCGTCTCCCAGGCCCGGTTGCCTTTGCCTGGACATTCCTGGCATCCTTCTCGCAAAGGCCTCTCTAGGCCGGGGCCCTTCAGCGTCCCTCCTGCTGTGCACACACGGCCCCTCTGCCCCAATGCCTCTGGTCTACCTCCCCTGGCCAGTGCCTTGTCTGCAAGGCCTGGATGCCTCCACCCACGGGCGCCGCCCCGCGGCTTCCCTCCCAGCCCTGAGCTTGGCCTTTGGAACGTGTCAGGCTTTGTTCTAGCTTCTCAGTGCAGAGCAGCCTCAGCCCCAAGGGCTGGCACCTCCCTGCCCATTCCCAGACTGCCTAGCACCTGTCTCACCCACCTTGCTGTGCCCTGCCAAGGGAAAGAGTGGCTGGTTTTGTTCTTCCAGGCTTGGAGCCTGCTATCAAGGGTTCAGGGGCATCGGAGCCAGGGTTTTAATAAAGGCTTGGCCGAGCAAGGGCAGGTTGGACCCCATGGGAGGAGGTCCCGTGGCAGTGAGGGTGACCCACAAGGTTCACAGGCTCCAGGGCAACAGGCCGTCCAGAGCCGGAGTGCAGAGGACACACTCAATAATTGTGAAATGCAAGTCAAATAAGTTAAATGACCTTTACTTTTCTCTTTTCTTTCTTTTTTTTAGAGACGGGGTTTCATCGTGTTGGTCAGGCTGGTCTTGAACTCCTGACTTCAGCTGATCTGCCTGCCTCGGCCTCCCAAAGTGCTAGGATTACAGGTGTGAGCCACGGCACCTGGCTGATAACCTTTACTTTTTATCACAACAGTTATCAAAATGCATCGATTCTGGAATGAGAGTTGGCTGCCCATGGGCTATATAGCTCCTTGGCCTGACTCTGGCATTAAAAGAGTTTTGTTCCGACAGATACAATGTAGCAGTCAATACGCTCCTATTACCTAGACTGATAAGCTGCTTTTGGAGTCAGCACTATTTCACGTCTCTGCTTTTCACTGTAATTGAAAATAAATCTCTCAGTACTCAGATTCTCTTTCCTCAGAAGTATGGGTGGAGCGAGGCACTGAGGCCCCTGGTCCCTCCGAGAGAGACCTTGTCTGTGGGCCTGGCCGGGGGCGTCCTGACCCGCACACGAGGTAACAACAGCGCCTGTGCTGCTGCAGATCCGGTTCCTAAGCTTGGATCCGGAGTGACACCAGCCCCCCAAAGCTCTGTCCCAGGAAACAAGGTGTGGAGAGGCCCAGACCCAGCCTGTAGGACTTTTGCTCCCAAACGCACTGACGCCAGCGACAAAATGTGTTTGAAGCTTGGCTCCTGGGCCGTGAGGAAGTGCCGAGGGAACCCCGAGCCCCTGCCTGAGCCCCTGCCCTCTGATCCAAGCCCCTGCCCAAGAGCCTGGAACAGCTGCCCCCATGTGGGTACAGAGGGGCAGCTGGAAACCAACTTATATGAAAGGTTCTGCCAGGTGCCCCTGGGCAGGGGAGGTGGCTACAAGGAGGACAGACTGAGGCTCGGAGGAGCAGCGGCGCAGGCGGCCTCCATCGAGGCAGGCACTGGCCATCACCCAGCAGGAGGGAAGGTGCTGGAAGCTCTGGTACCCGTGGACACTGGAGGCTCCAGCCATCCAGGTCTCCTCTGTGGGCCAGGGATGGAAGAGGCTTCTTGAAGGCAGAGGGAGTCCCAGCGATGGTCTAGACCCAGCTCCCTGACCTGGGTGCAATCCCCACCTCGAGGCTCCCGGGCCTGGGCGCAATCCCCACCTGGAGGCTCCCCGGCCTGGGCTCAGTCCCAACCCGGAGGCTCCCCGGCCTGGGCTCAGGGCTCTGGGGACAGAAGAGACCTTACGTTAAAAAGAAGGGGTCACCAAGTGCCAGGATTCAACACAGCTGTGGCACCAGCAACGCTGGAGACCAGAAAATGATACAGAAGTGGCTTCTAACCCAGAACCCCATACCTAGCCAAACCAGCAACCAAGGCTGAGGACAGAACGAAGACACAGAAAGACACCCAAGTCTCCAAGTACTGACCCTACGCTCCCCGCCTCAGGAAGCCCCATGGGAAAGCAGTCCCCAAAGCTGGGGGGTGGAAGAGGGAAGAGGAGGACACGGCGGCGGGGGGGGGGAGGGGGGGAGGGCAGAAGCCCTGACCCAGCACTGTGAGGGGCG
>CAUYLG010045581.1:0-25553 GCA_963573385.1 Cacajao melanocephalus | reverse complement strand
TCAGATTGGGTCTGAGTGAACGTCCGGCTTGTTGGTGATGAAGTTTTTTCTGTTTCTTAGTTTTCCTTTGGCGGACGCCCCTTCCCCACAGAGCTTGGCCTTCCCAGGTTCAGCTGTGCTTACTGTGAAACTCTCAGTCCTCAGAGCTTCCGATTGCTGTTCTCCTTGTGGGGACGGGACCAGCTGAGCCTGACTCAAAAGGCACCCAGTCGTGTATACTCTGCACTGAGAAGGGCTGCGCCGCGCCGCGCCGCCCCGGGGCGCCAGCAAAACAGCTGCGCCGGCCAAAAGAGTCGCGCAACCCATGTGGCTCCTCTGCTGGGAATCTCCCAGTTTGTGGGCCACAGAAATTCATCTGAAATTGCGGCGTCCACTCACTCTCTGTGCTTTCACTGGCAGCTACAATTCTGAGCTGTTGTTAATTGGCCATCTTGGATCTCTCCGCCCAGTGATGAAGTTTTTTCTGGTTCTTAGTTTTCTTTTGGCGGACGCCCCTTCCCCGCACAGCTGGACCTTCCTGGTTCAGCTGTGCTTACTGTGAAACTCTCAGTCCTCAGTGCTTCCAATTGCTGTTCTTGTGGGGATGGGACCAGCCGAGCCGGACTCAAAGGGCACCCTGTCCTGTATACTCCGCGCCGAGAAGCGCCGTGCCGGGGCGCCGGCAAAATAGCCGCGCCGGCCAAAAAAGTCGTGCTGGCGACCCGTGTGGCTCCTCCGCCGGGAATCTCCCAGTCTGTGGGCAGCAAAAATTCGTCTGAAAGTGTGGCGTCCACTCGCTCTCTGCGCTTTCACTGGGAGCTACAATCCTGAGCTGTTGTTAATCAGCCATCTTGGATCTCTCCAATATTCACTTCTTATTTCTGAAACCCAGTTTTTTCTCCTGTAGAGTGGGCTTATAATTTGGAAGAACCCACATTGTTTGGATTGTGAGAATTAAAAGATCCATCTGAAAGAAGATTAATTGTCATAGTCTGAAGGAGATTAAGGAAACAGAATGATTAAATGCAATGTGGTTTCCTGGATTAATCCTAGAAGAAAAAAAGGACATTGTCAGAAAAACTAGTGAAATCTGAATAAAGTATAGCTAATGGTGTTTTGTCACTATTAATTTATTAGTTTTTATTAACTGCATCATGGGAATATGAGATATTGACATTAAGGGAAGCTGAGTAAATGGCATACAGGAGTTCTCTTATTGTCTTTCAAATTCTTAGGTAAATCTAAAATTATTTCAAAAATTTAAAAAACAGAGTCCTTCTGCTGCAAACATGTTTCCCTATCTTTGCAGCCTGATTCAGTCCTATTTGTCTTGCAAAGCTCAGCTCATTTGTTGTTTCCCTGATAATGTCTTACTCAGCTTCTTTAAGGATTTTCTACTTCCTTCCTCAGCTCCTTTGACTATTACATACCACAAATCCTGAAGGTCTTTGGTTCTATTGAACCTTAAATCCTTGATCCAGCATTTACTATAGATCTGTTTGGATAAAAGCATATTTTGAAATGCAAATGTATTTGACAGAGTGAAAAGCTATCAATCACTCATGTGTGAGGTTGATTTGCTTTGATGGCAGTAGAAATTGTTTAACGTTGGAGAAAAATGAGGATGGTAAAAGGATCTGGAGGGAGGAATCCATGGTCACCTGAAGGATTGAAACGGAGAGATCCAGAATGAAGGAGAAAGATTAAGAAAGGGTGCTGAAACATAGCACATATAAACGTGTCTAACAGGTTATCTTCCATAATGCCTTTAGAAAAATGTTTGGCTTTATAGTGTTTCCTGGTTTAGGTTTCCTTGGAAAGTTACCATGAGTCCAGTAATTTATGTGAGAATTGATTGCAAGAAACACTAATAACGGGGCGGGAAAGTAATGCAAGGAAGATGGCCAACAACAAACACACGATTAACCCAGTTACCACTATAACAGGAGCATCATCCCACTGGGGAACTCTGGAAATCAACAATGTGTGAGCTCCTATCCAAAGGGTAGAGGTGTCAGAGAATTTATAGCTTTCATCATCCATCATCAGTTGTCTGCTTTGTACAGGGAGTGCTCTCAGGAACACCCAGCCTACCTTGGTGCTGCCACTGGAAGTTCTCAGGCAGAACACTGACTGCCTTGTACAGAGAAGGAGGAGATATAGCCTGAGTATCAACAGCTTCTGCTACGGGGTAAGATAAACCTGCTTGCTTCAAACCAACAGGAGAAGCTTCGACAAGGTATGCTATGCCCTTTCCTTTGACTATGATGGAGGCAAATCATCATATAGTTGTTGAGAAAATGAAAAGATTGATTGTGTGGATGATTTGACTCATGGTCTCTGACATGAAACTTACTCAATAATTATTCTGTCTCCACCCAGGCTGTCCCCAGACTATACCCACTCTGACTGTGGCACAGACCCAGAGCTCCATCCTCAATGATTGTCCTGGGGGATGGAAGCCATTTACACCCATGACTGCATAATTCCAGGCTGATATAAGGAATGTTTCCCTCAACTGGAGGGGCAGGGGGCAAAATGAGGGTGAAGGAGGGAAGAAAGTAGGAAATAGAAACCAGCATCATGGCAGTTAAGTGACTCTTTCACTGGATTTTTAAAACCCATGGAAGGATGCAAGAAAGTCTGTTTCTGTGAGTATCTTTCTCATGGGGTTTCCCAGGGACCACTTCCTCATAAGGCCCCATCAGACCCTCAACATATGTATTACATATTCCAGCCTGCGGGTTTGAGGCACCAAGATGTTTTTAACGAAGTGCATTGATGGTGCTTTGCCAAAAGCTACTCATAGAAAAACTAATATATTTTCCATTTCTTGGGTCCTTAGGGAAAGATAATATTATAAACCATTATCCAGAGATTCTTCTTAAGACTTTCCCAGCTTGACAGCTCTTTTAGTCTCATATTTTTTTTCCTTGAAGGCTATTTCTATTGTTTACACACCAGTGTTTTCTGAACTCCCCTTTTCATCTAAAACCTGACAAGGTTAAACATGAGTCACACATTTTAAACATAAACCTCATGCTGCTAAACTTAAAATAACTGGTACCAAACAATAGCAGACCCTCAAATAACTGAAATTTAGTGAGCAGTACCTTGGGGAGCAAAGAAGAAAATGCCAATACACCAATCTGAGATTTTTTAAACAGCATCTTGCAGAGAATGATTTGAAATTACTCACATTCAATTGACCCTTTTAATCATCGTATATTTTTATCTCTATTTGTACAACCCAAAGAAAACTACTACAAGATCATGGTCATCTAAAAAGACCCATTTTTTTCTTACAATACTGGACCTAGTAATAAAGACAAGTGAGTCAACACTTTTTCTCTGTTTAACTAAGAAAATAAGACAGATTGACTTCCCCTGATTAAACCTTAGGACTAAACAAAGCTTATCTCCCATTACCGAGGGACAACTTATGAAGGTAAAATTCAACAATTAGTTAATTAGTCACAAAATGTTGGCCATTTCTTTTCTGAGGGCCTCTCACACCAGCACCTTCCTTTCTGTTCTTTTTGCCATCCTCATTTTCAGATTCTCACTTCCACACAATCAGAGATTTTAGTGGGCATTTCAGTGGACACCACTCTGCCACAATCAATCCAGACCACTTGCCTGCTTACATCAGTTCATCCTGTCACACATTTGCTCAGAAATATACAGCAGTTCTCTCCATCTCAGAGGAAAAACTGGCAAGTTCTATAGGTGGGATATGGATCCCAGGCTCAGCCCCCACTAATTCCCTATATAAATCTTCACTTCTTGCAGGCTAATCTCTTTGCAGTCTTCCAAATACATCTCATGATTTCTTATTTTCACATGTGTGGCCTTTGTTCTTTTCTCCTATTCAAATACCACCCACCACAAAAGGACATAAACAGATACTTCTCAAAAGAAGGCATCAGCCAGGTGCAGTGGCTCACGCCTGTAATCCCAGCACTTTGGAAGGCTGAGTCGGGTGGATCATTTGAAGTCAGGAGTTCGAGACCAGCTTGGCCAACATGATGAGACCCTGACTCTACTAAAAATACAAAAAATATCAGCTGGGCATGGTGGTGGGTGCCTGTAATCTCAGCTACTCGGGAAGCTGAGGCAGGAGAATCACTTGAACCCAGGAGGCAGAGATCACAGTGAGCCAAGATCATGCCACTGTACTCCAGCCTGGGCAACAGAGTGAGACTGTCTCAAAAAAAGGAAAAAAAAGAAAAAAAAAAACAGAAAAGATATTTATGTGACCAAAAAACTTACGAAAAAAAGTTCAACATCACTGAACATTAGAGAAATGCAAATCAAAACCACAATGAGATACCATCTCACACCAGCAGAATGGTAATTATTAAAAACTCAAGAAGCAACAGATGCTGGCGAGGCTGTGGAGAAACAGGAACTTTCACACTGTTGGCAGGTATGTAAATTAGTTCAACCATTGTGGAAGACAGTGTGGTGATTCCTCAAAGACCTAGAACCAGAAATACCATTTGACTCAGCAATCCCATTACTGGGTATATACTTAAAGGAATATAAATTATTCTATTATAAATATACATGTACGCATATGTTTATGGCAGCACTATTCACACTAGCAAAGCATGTAATCCACCTAAATCCCATCAATGATAGACTGGATAAAGAAAATGTGGTACATATACACCATGGAATACTATGCAGCCATAAAAACGAATGAGATCTTGTCCTTTGCAGGGATATGGATGGAGCTGGAAGCCACTATCCTCAGCAAACTAACACAGGAACAGAAGACCAAGCACTGCATATTCTCACTTAGAAATGGTAGCTGAAAAATTGGAACACATGGATACAGGGAGGGGAACAACACACACTGGGTTCTGTTGTGGGAGCATGGATAGGGAAGGGAGAACATCAGTATAGTTAATGCATGCTGGGCTTAATACCTACATGATGGGTTGATAGGTCCAGCAAACCACCATGGTACAAGTTTACCTATGTAACAAACCTGCACATTCTGCATATGTATCCCAGAATGTAAAATAAAGTAATACACATGCCATGGTGGTTTGCTGCATCCATCCCCCCGTCATCTACATTAGGTATTTCTCCTAATGTTATCCATCCCCAATCCCCCTACCCCCTGCTCTCCCTCCCCTAGCCCCCCACCCCCAACAGGCCCTGGTGTGTGATGTTCCCCTTCCCGTGTCCATGTATTCTCATTGTTCAACACCCACTTATGAGTGAGAACATTCGGTGTTTGGTTTTCTGTTCTTGTGTCAGTTTACTGAGAATGATGTTTTCTAGCTTCATCCATGTCCCTGCAAAGACATGAACTCATCCTGTTTTATGGCTGCATAGTATTCCATGTTGTATATGTGCCACATTTTCTTTACCCAGTCTATCATCAATGGGCATTTGGGTTGGTTCCAAGTGTTTGCTATTGTAAACAGTGCCACAATGAACATACATGTGCATGTGTCTTTATAATAGGATGATTTCTAATCCTTTGGTTATACACCCAATAATGGGCTTGCTGGGTCAAATGGTATTTCTATTTCTAGATCCTTGAGGAATCATCTTCTTGATTGCAATGATGGGTTTGTGGATATAGACATATGTCAAAATTTATAAAATTTTATGTTTTAAATTTGTGCAAATTAGTGTATGTCAGCTGTACCTCAATAAAACTATTTTGAAAAATTAAAAGTAGCTGTTTTGTTTATTTGGTGCAAATACCTTGTAGAGCCATACAAGAAAGGAATATAGCATTTTGGCAAGAGCTTCATAATTCCCAAAATACTAGGACTGTGCATCTTTATTGGGATGAAATATGAGCAAAGAGAGAAAAGGTTATATTATGTATCCTCATTTTCTTTTCAGAAATTTTAAATGAGAATCCATACATCAGATGTTTAGAATTCAGGAAACCACTAATGGACTAGAATGTTATTTATTTATTTTTAACTTATTACACAGCTTTGTAACATGTGACCTTTATTGTGACATTAATTAATGCCTCTTAGAGAAATTTACATTAATTAATGCCTCTGAGAAAGTCAGATACTGTGCTCACTTTTATTATTGTTAAGGATATGTTTAAAATAATGAAAATGTACATCATAGCAGACCTTTCCTGTTCCTCATTCTTAAACACATGGGCTCCAAATTCCAGAAGATAAATTTCCTTTTAATGAATGAAGAGCATTGAGTCAAATCTACAGTATTTTGGCTAAACATAGAGAACTTTAACCATCAAAACTGTCATTACGTGTTGTGAACTGCTTCAATGTTTTGTGAGTTCCTGTCACTGAAGGTATTGGAGATATTCCACATTCAGCAAGACAATATGGCAGAGGAATGAAAAAATTCAGAAAAGAGATCAGAACCAGGACAGTGGCTCATGCCTGTAATCCCAGTACTTTGGGAGGCTGAGTTTGGCAGAGCACTTGAGGTCAGGAGTCAAGACCAGCCTGGCCAACATGGTGAAACCCCGTCTCCACTAAAAATACAAAAATCAGCCTGGCATGGTAGCATGTTCCTGTAGTCCTAGCTACTCAGGAGCTGAGGCAGAAGAATCACTTGAACCTGGGAGGTGGAGGTTGCAGTGAGCCAAGATCACGCCACTGTACTTCAGCCTGGGGAAAAGAGCAAGACTCCATTCCAAAAAGAAAGATAAAAAAGAAAGGTTGGGGGAGATTGGAACAAAAGACCTCCTCATTTCGTAGAGACCTCCTTCCTAAACCATAACCTAGTGCAATAATGTTGTAATGTTATAATGTTGCAATGGTAAGATTGCAGTAATATATTTCTGGTGTAGCACAGAGTTCTTGCAATTCCCCCATAATAAGGAAGAGGTTTCAGGGGATATGTTATTCTCTCATAGACTGCCACTAATTTCCAGGATATTTTCTCCTCAATATTCATAGCATAGAGTGAATAATTTTAACATGAAAGAGGCATTGTGCAAATTGCTTCTTCTTGGCATCTAGAGAAGCATACACTTGGCATCTTCCTCCGGTTGCAAAGGGAAAATCCAGAGAGAGTTGGCAGAGCCAACAGGGGACCAGCCCTTTCCAGTACACTGTCATATATCTCTCTTCAGCTTGTCTTACGCCAGAGGCAAGGGGAAAGATTTTCTGAGCGCCCAGCTAACGATTAGCATCTCATTTTCTAAGTACAAACTTCTCCCTTAAAGAAGTATATTGAAATCACTTATAATATCTGACACCTCTTCCATCTCCCCCTTTCCCAGGCCACTTTCTGCCTCAGAGAAGAATCTTTTCAGCTGTAATAATAACTTCCAGGTGGGAAAGTTAGCATGTTCAAATCTGTTTCCTCTTCTCAATCCCCTATCATATCTACCCAGCCATCTACCAGCCCACTCTGAATCTTACTTATCTAGGCTCCCTGAAAAATGGGTAGCCCTAAAGGTATTGGTGCTATCATTTTAAATGGGAAGAAAAAAAGGGAGGTCTGAAAGGATAGAGTTGTGAAAGAGAAGAGGATACTGACAAAAGGGTATCTATACTAGTCTTACTTGCAAATAGTGTCACATAGAGCTCTCAAGTCATGCTCACACCAGAGGAGGAATGAAGCTACAGAAAGAGAAATGCCTTGGATGATCTATCTCACTTATGTGTGGAATCTAAAAACATTGAACTCATAGAAGTAGAGAGTACAATATTGGCTACCAGAAGCTGGGGAGGAGGGGTCGACAGGGAAAATAGAAATGTTAATCACAGACACGAAGTTTCAGTTATATAACAGGAATGGCTTCAGTGATCTAGTGCACAGAATTGAGACAATAAGAAATAATAATATATTTTTAAAAGACTGAAAGAGCAGATTTTAAATGTTTTCACCACATAGACAAAAAAGATCAGTATGTGAGGTGGTAGATTTATTAATCAGCTTGATTTAATTATTCTGTAATGTAAACATTCATCAACAAACATGTTATACCCCATAATATATAAAATTATTGTTTGTCAATTAAAAATGTAAGGAAAAAGAAAGAGCAATGCCTTGGGATGAGGCCACCTAGTCTGTCCTGTTCTGATACAAGTGACTATGTGACTTTGAGCAATGCCTTTCATCCATCTATGTCTCAATCTCTTTATCTGTAAAATGTTGCCTTGATCTAGTTTTCTGAATCATGCAAATTTAAGGCAAGTATTTATGGAAGGTAAGGAAAAAATGAGCTGACAATAGGGCGGGGATGTTCAGCTATTCAGCAATTGTGACATATTCTGTTTGTTTAGCAGGATGATGAAGAGGTTGAAATGTCATTGACACAAAACTGCAAAATGATGAAAACTTACCCAATGTCTCCTTTTTCATGTATGACAAACTGGCAAGATATGGTAATTAAGGAAGAAGAGCTTGATAAAGATCCAAAGGTAGAACATTCTTAGGAAACTGTACCTGCTGTTGACATGTGTAAAGGAAGAGAATTTATCTGTAAGTAAGACTAACAATTCCACCTCCATGGGCTTTGTTTTAAATTATTTCTAAACGAACTATGCCAAAGTTATGATTAATCCTTCATGGGCAAAACCTAGACCTTCCCAGTGTTCTTTTATGCTAGCGATTAGAGGTTCAAATGTGAAAAATGGCACGGATCCTCTCCTGGATCAGATTTCTAGTCAAACGTAACCCTGAAATATTACCACCTTCTCTTACATCTCTACATATGCTATTTGTTTTGTTCTACTTTAGAAGAAAATTAAAACCAAGGCTTCTTTCTCACCATCAACAATTGCCCTACTTGTCTGTTTGTCAAACAAGCATTCCTTATCTAAAGGAATCCCACCCAAAATCTCACAAAAAATCATCTCCTCATCTTTGGTACCTTGTTGCAAGAATACTAAGCCTGAGTCTCTTAAGACCTGAGAAAAATATTATTTCGTTAAATTATTTTTTTATCAGCTTCAAAGTCAAACTGAGGAAAGAGATGATGTAAGACAAGAGGGAAACGGCAATGAAGACTAAAAGAGGAAACAAAGATCACTGTCCATAAAAAGCTATTCAGATACTAGGGGGGCAAGATCTTAAAACAAAAAAAGAAAAAGCATAAGTCACATAAGAACGTAGCACCAAGTCATATTAACACAGAGGACAAAGTACAGCACTTGAGTGATGGATATTCAATAGCAGTAGCTTATAGATCTGGGTCTGGCCTGGCTTTAGCTGGTTCTCCTGTGATTTCAGTTCCATTTCTTGCCACATACATTCTCCCACCATTCCAAAGTACTTATAGGTCCCTCCCAACCACCTCCTCTCCCCACCATGCCCACTCTCGTTTGTAATGTGGATCCTTCTGCCTGGACTTCCCTTCATCTTCTTGAGTGCCCAGAAGACTTCAACACATCTATGCGGATATTTTCTCTCTGATAAAGCCTTTACTAACTAATGTGAGCACAATCAATAGCTCTTTTCTCAAAGTTTGCAGAGCAATTTATGCGTGACTATCAATGCTGGCATTTCAACTGTGTATTATTATCTTTTGTTTACATGTTGCTGTTTCCCAAACTTCTATGCTTCCTCTGTTCTCTTCCTGGGAATTCTCATTCACTAATATCACATCAATAACCACTTATGATCTGATGCCGACTCACAGACATGCAACTCAGCCAAGACATACTCATGGTTCCCTGCCTGCCATACACAGATGCATGCTTACTGAACTTTTCTACTTGGAGATTTTGCTTGCAGCTTTCACTATTAAACATGATCCTGTTTATGTATTTGTTTGTAGTTTATTTTCTGTCTCCTTGAACGCTTGCTTTTATGAAGCAGTTAGCTATTGCTTAAAAGAGTGTCTAGCCTATAGTCAGTAGATATTTTTTAAGTGTTTACCCCAACATGAGCTCATTATCTTTCTCGCAAAGTTTATACAATCTCTTGAGCTCTCTGCTTTGATTGGCATAACTGTTTACCCAGTCACTCAAAACAGAAGTCATTTTAAATAACTTCCAATTTTACTCCTAACATCTCATTGGAAGGTAAGTGCTTCTTAACCTGTTTCCACAATCACTGCCCCACCTAGGCATCATCATCCCCTGAAATATGGCATTAATCACTTAACTGCTCTCCTCACCCGTGGACTTAACCTCTCCATATCACCTGCTAAGCTGCTTCGGAGTGATATTTTTGAACAACAAATCTGAGTATGTGATTCCATTACTCTAAGCTTTTAAATGATTCCCCTTTGCTTACAGGATTAGGCCCTGTAAAATCCCCAGCTGTTGTGTTTGGAAATTTTGTAGTTGCTTCTCCTGGTTCATTCACTTGCAAATTACCTACTTTCCTTTAAAGATACAACCCAGGCATCACATCCTACATGAAACCCTTTCCAAATCTCAGTATTCCCAATTAAAAGGAACACTCCCTTCATGCTGTGCCCACAGACCCTTGTCTGTGTATCTACCATGGAAGCCGTAGGTTACACCCCATGCCTTAGTTTACATGTCCACTCCCCATGATAGAGTGCGAACTTCCCAATGCTCAGGACTGTGTTCATTCAACTCTGCCTCCAGTAACATGGTACCAAATATAGTAAGTGTTCATTATAAGTTAACTGAATAAAGGAATGAATGAAATGGACTAATCTTTTTTCTACTGTTTTTAGATCTTGGAGTATTAGGATAATGTCCTATTTATTTGTGCTCCCTTTTGTCTAGTATAGTTTGGGCTAATAGCAAAGGTTCTAGATTATGCTGAAGGAGACAAAAGGGGGAAAACAAGGAGCATGGAAGTATGACTTATGTGCCGAGGAATACATGGTCGTTCAGGGGAGCAAAAGAATCAGATTATGGTTAAATAACGTCTCAGCCTGTGCCACTATGTCCTATTATAATTTTTCCTGCTTCGCATTGCACAGGGACAGATCATAGATTCTCAATCAAGACTTGACCTACAGTGTGTCTGCTGAGATACTGCATTTCATAATGACAAATAAATCTTTCAGCCAAGTAGGTGGCAACTTGTCTTTTGAGGACAGAATGAGTGCTAAAACTTATCTAGCTGCACACATTTGCCTGATAGCTGTTGATTTTAGTTAGTTGTACGGTGAGTGACTACTTGCTTTGGCTAACTTTTAAGTAATTTCCTCTGGAACTCTTTTCTTTTTAGAACCTCTTTGTGACAAGAATTCACTTCTAAATCTCAGTCTGCAGATTAAGAACACATAAGTGTTAGTAGAGACATTAGAGAGGTTATGAATCTGCCTTGCATCAAAGTCTATGATTAGATTGGAAGTAATTTCCTATAGAAAAAGTACATTTTTAAGTGTATATAGATGCAGTTAAATGAATACAAATTCATATTAGAAAGAACTGAATCTATAGCAGCTTTTCCTCGATATATTCCTTGGTTGCCAACTGATCCTGAAATTATAAAACTATCACATTTTTGTAGTGTGGCAGTATCTGTGACATCTTTTGGTATTATAAAATTACAGAGTAAAAAAATTAGCTACCATGGAGTTTTGAACTTAGGTTTTAAACCACATAGTCTTTTAGATCTTGTTCATTTCTCTGCCATATGCATGAATTCTCTAACAAAATCCTAAATAAATAATGTCCTGGGCACTACTTTTCTTTCTCTTATTTTATCTGCCTGTCCACCTTTCTATCTGCTTGTGTACCTTTGCATTCTTATTTTCTCTATCTTCTTGCACAAAATATTTCAGGTATTTGGTGACTGAGAATTCCATGCCCCAAAATGAACTCTCTCTTTCCCCATCCCCACTCCTGCTCCTCCTGTCCCCCATCAGTGGGTGGTAATATCATCCCTCCAGTTGTCCTCCCCAAAAATCTCAGAATAGCCTTTGTTTTTTCTCCAAATATACCCTAAACTTACCTCTCACTACCCTTCACGACTAATGCTGGTCCCAGCCACCATCACCTGTCCCCTAGACAGCCGCAATGGCCTCCTGATAGTTTTCCTACCTCTACCCTTGTTCTGTGGTCTTTTCTTAGCTCAGCAGCTCATTGGATCATGTCCTTCAATCACTCAATTGCTCAATAGCCCTTAACCCATTTCCCATTTTGCTGAAACTCTTTAACCCATCACCTCCTATATCACTCAGAATAAAGCCAAAATCCCTACAGTAGCCTACAAGGCCTCACATGATCTAGCCCCTGCTCCCTTTCCTACTTTATCTGTTACAGACCTCTAACTTGTTCATTCTGCTCCAGCTACACCGGTGTCCTTGCTGCTTTGAACATGCCAGGAATGACCCTTCCAAAGAACCTTTGAGCAGGGTCTATTTCCTTTATCCAGAACACTCTTCCTTCATGTAATCTCATATTAACTTTTGTGCCCCCTTTGAATCAAGGCCAATTCAAGTACAATCTATAATCTTTTTTTAAATTGCTACCTATGATTTCTGGTTCCAGGTTCTACAAGTAAGGAGCCTCGAGGTCATCTGGTCCCTGGCCCCAGTGGGCAAAGGGTGACATGTGGAACTCAGAAAAGGAAAATTCAGGACAGTGTTTGATCTGGTTTGGCTTTGTCCCTATCCAAATCTCATCTTGAATTGTAGCTTCCATAATCCCTATCTGTCATGGGAAGGACCTAGTTGGAGGTAATTGAATCATGGTGGTGAGTTTTTCATGACAGTGAATGAGTCTCACAAGATCCGATGGTTTTATAAAAGGTAAATTGCCCTGCACACACTCTCTTGCCCGCCACCATGTAAGACATGCCTTTGCACCTCCTTTGCCTTCCACGATGATGTTGAGGCCTCCCCAGCCATGCAAAACTGTGAGTCCATTAAACCTCTTTTTCTTTATAAATTACCCATTACTCAGATATGTTTTTATTAGCAGTGTGAGAACAGACTAATACAGTCCTTATACCTCTGAGCCTGTTAGAATTATTCAAACTAATACTCCTAAGCCTGCTTAGCCTACTTTCCCTATCCCTTTTTGCAGAAATCTCAATGAAGACTCAGACTCATTTTGTTCTCCTTTCTCCTTCTACCCCTTGACCGACCTGGTGCTTCCCTGTGTGGCCTTGTTTCTAGAAATCTGTGAGTATCAACACTTCTTCCTTCCTGACAGTCATTTCCATGTCTGCATGCTTTACCATATGAGATGCAAACCCTGGGTTCATTTTAAAACAACTGGGACAGGGGGACTTGACATCAGATGGAGATGATATGTCTTCAGGCCGCTCTTGGCTTAGTAACGGGACCCAACAGACAGCAGCCACTGACCGGGAGAGCATAGTTGGTTGTTTTTGCACTTGCTGCATGATGGCTGCTGCCTTGTGTTGTTTTTGTCAAGTGTTGCCACAAGTTCCCAGCCTAAAATTGACGAGCTTAGAAAGCAAAGTCTTCCCTGCGCTACTTCATAAGATACATCTGGGACTAAGGGGCTGGGGTACTCAACATATTTCTCCATGTTGGCGGAGCACTCAGGGTCCAGGTCACAGTACGTATAAGGTAACCGAGTATGTCAGTTTCTCCAAAAGGTCCCTCTATGCAGATGAGGAGTGATTATCCTCTAGTGCCTAGTAGGACAAGTCTGATTCACTGACCCACCAGCAAGTGGTAGCACAGAAAATTAGTGGGGCCAACTGACTCATTTATGTAAAAGTGCCTCATGTTCAAGATGTTATATGCTCTTGGGGGCATTGTATAAACCGCTTTCCCTTTTCCTTCAGAGCTTTGCTGAGTCAAATTTCCACCATTCCACAGAGTCGTGGGAGTGCACTGCCTGAACACTGGTTCATGTGCTATGGGCCATCCCTGGAGCTCCACCTTAGGGGATCACAGAACCCTGCAAATGTTGCTGTTCAGATCATAAACTTCTCTGCTCTTGTCCTCTTGCTACTGAGATTTGCCTCTCAAGCTAATGTGATACAGCATGTATTATGTCTGTAGACCAGTCACTCAGTGTTTGATAAAAAAGGAGAAAGAAAAGGAACAACTGGGTCCAGCCATCCCCCGTGTCAAATTTTCCGAACAGGTGTTTCAATTAATTTTTAAAATACCTAATCAGTGAGCATTGGCTCTCTTAAGTGCTGCTAAGGGTCTCATACTCTAAACAAAGAATGTGAAGGAGAAAGTCAATGCCACTATTGCCCTCTTCATTGGAATCCCTGGCCCTCTGAGATTGAGTTGGGTGCCCTAGAAAGTGAGGCCACTGCTCACAGCAGAGGTCACTTGGGGCCATCAGGAACTTATCAGGTAAATACCCAAGGAAACATGAGTGATCAGGAGCAGACAACAGACTTCAAAAAAACAAAGAAAAAGAGAAAGAAATGTAAGCACGTAGACATACAAGCCATTCTATGATAAAAGATTTTGTTTAAGAAAAAAAAAAAAGACAAGGGGAATTGGATTTAAAAACCTAGAAATAAAAAACAAAAAGCTGTCTAAAAGCAGGCCACTGAGCCCTTCCTCTCCCTTTTCTTTTCCTGTAACTGACCTAGTAGATTTGTACTGTGAGTTATCACCCAGAAACAGAAACCAAGAACAACTCTGTTTAAGGCAGCTAAAAGCCTAAAACAGAAAACAAAACAAAACAAAAAAAAGCAAGAGAAGGGTGGTGGGGAAAGAAAAGAAAATTCTTTCTCTTCTTAGAAGGGCACTAATCCCATCATGAGGGTCCTACCTTCATGATTTAATCTAGACCCAGCTATCTCCCAAAGACTCCACCTTCAAATAGCCATCACATTGGGGTCTAGGGCTTCAACATATGAACTGCAGAGAAGGGAGACACAGACATTCAGTTCATAACAGAAACAAATCTCGGCCTAGTGTGGTGGCTCACACCTGTAATCCTAGCACTTTGGGAGGCTGAGGCATGAGGATTGCTTGAGACCAGGAATTCCAGACCAGTCTGGTCAACATAGTGAGACCCTATTTCTATTAAAAAGAAATGAAAAATAAGATTAATAAAATTAAAAAATTAAAAAGGACAGGCCATGCCTAGTGGCTCAGGCCTGTAATTCCAGCACTTTGGGAGGTCGAGGCAGAATGATTGCCTGAGTCCATGAGTTCAAGACCAGCCTGGGCAACAAAGCAAGACCCTGTCTCTATTTTAAAGAAGAAGAAGGAGGAAAAGTAGGTGGGGAGAGGAGAAGGAGGTGGGAGGAGGAGACGTAGGGGAGGAGGAGAGGGGGAGGAGGAGAGGTAGGAAGAGGAGGAGGAGGGGAGGAGGAGGGGAGGAGAAGGGGAAAAGGAGGAGAGGGAGGAGGAGGAAGGGAGAAGGAGGGGAGGAGAAGGGAAAAGAAGAGAAGGAGGAAGAGAAGATGAAAGAAGAAGGAAGAAGAAGTAGAAGAGGAGAAAAGAGGAAGAGGAGGAGGAGGATGGGAAGGAGGAGGAAGATGGGGAGGAGGAAGTGAAGGAAGAGAAGAAGAATAAAGGAATGCTGAGAATGGAGAACGCTGATTGCTCTCTGTGAGGATATAAAGTATGGGAGGTTGGGAGAGAGTCTAGATAGAAGTGACTTCTGGCTTCTGTCTGGTCTCCGTTCCAATAGAAGATTAATGGTATCCGATGATCCAGAATTTGATTGATCTGTTATTATCTCCATTATCCCTAGGTAATGGTGACATACAGACACAGGGGTCAGGTGGAGGAAAAACCTGCCTAGCCTGGTGGATATTTTGAAGGGAGTGACAGATACTACCAGAGAGTATCAATTTCTCAAGGTTATTCTTTACCTGGGTTGCCCCTTCTGAGATTGCCTACAGAAAGGCCATCATAATAGTTTGGTGAGGGGCTAGAAAAAGGGGAAATGTGGATGCTTTCATGACTCATTCATAGAAATGAACTTTCCAGTTCATCCTGGATGACTGACACTAGCAAATACTTGATTATCAAAACTCTAGCCCTGTAGTTGGGTTTTCATAGTATTTATTGAATGCTCTTGAAGGGTACCACAAAATTGCATTCCAAATTTGACATATTTTGAGGTGACTGTTCAGAGGGCCTGCAAAGTTGTCTTTCGTTGGGGAAATCTGTGTCTGCAGAGAATCTGCATTGACACCAACGGGCTTTCTCTGGTACTCTCCCTTGTCCAGATCTAGGAAAGATTAACTGAGAGTTCGACATCTTTAAAGGTCTGACAGAACCCTTTACCATTTATTCTTTCTAAAGGCTACTATCTGTGAGGTTTCATCTGTTCAACAAGACCAGCTTTGCTAGCCAGGCCTCTTCTTCTCCCCTCCCATAACCTGTCTTGCCACCATAACCTGTTTTACACAGATGTAAGCCCCCATTCTTTCCTTAACCTCAGGGTGATATAAAAGGAACCATTTGGCCATTTCTTTGAGTTTTTATATTTTGTATAACTCCCACACACGTATACATCAAATAAAATTTGTAGGCCTCTTTTCCCATGAATCCATATAATCAGCTTTTTAAAAAAAACCCTATATACAGGGAAGAAAAGAAAAGATGAATAAATAAGTTATATATATATATATATATAAATAATATATTATATATAAATATACAATCAATTACATATCATTAAACCAAATGAAAAGCTATAATTTGATTCCATTGATAATCAAAAATTCATGTAGTAAAAGTCACATTAAACAACTTATATATACTAATATACATAATAAATACATTAAAATATAATATCTATATACTAAAATAATTTACACCAAAAAGATAAAAAAGGTGTTGGTTGGCTTTAGTGCCTATACAGAATAGGTTCTAAGTTAAATTTAGTATTTGCTGAAATGCAAATATTGACAAAGCTTCATAGACTTAATAAATACTGGGGCTCAACTTACAGTATACAGGGAGTCACACTAAATTTAAACATCCTTTTCTTATAATTTTCAAAAGTAACTAGATGTGAAATAGAGGAAAAATAGTGTGCCTCACTTTAAATGTAGCCTTGCCTAATTTTTCCATAGTCATAATAGCTGCTGGGCATAAGTAATCTCAAATTGAGCATAAATGCTCTCACACAATTAATAATACATTTAAATTAAAGTAGGTCACACTTTTTTATTTGGAGACAGAGTTTTGCTCTTGTCACCCAGGCTGGAGTGCAATGGTGCTATCTCAACTTGCTGCAACCTTCTCCTCCAAAGTTCAAGAGATTCTCCTACCTCAGCCTCCAGAGTAGCTGGAATTAGAGGCCCCTGCCACTATGCCCAGCCAATTTTTGTATTTTTTAGTAGACATGGCATGTCACCATGTTGGCCAGGCTGGTCTTGAACTCCTGACCTCAGGTGATCTGCCCTCCTCGGCCTCCCAAAGTGCTGGGATTACAGGTGTGAGCCACTGCGCCTGGCGCAGTAAGTTACACTGCTAAATTGGCTTGGTAAAATGAGACCATATGAATTTCCAGTTAAAAGGGTTAATATGGTGCTGGGTGTGGTGGCTCATGCCTGTAATCATGGCACTTTGGGAGGCCGAGGAGGGTGGATCACAAGGCCAGGAGTTCAAGACCAGCCTGGCCAAGATGGTGACACCCCATGTCTACTAAAAAAAATACAAAAATTAACCCGGCATGGTGGCGGGCACCTGTAATCCCAATTCCTTGGGAGGCCGAGGCAGAGAATTGCTTGAACCCAGGAGGCAGAGGTTGCAGTGAGCCAAGATTGCCACTGCAGTCCAACCTGGGCAACAGAGCAAGACTCCGCCTCAAAAAAAAAAAAAAAAAAAGAAAGAAAGAAAGAAAAATAAAAAAAATAAGAGTTAATATGTCCAAATAGAAGTTAAATTTGTTCTTCAATAATTAAAACATACTATTTAAAACCTAGTTAATAAAGAGATAATTATTCCCACTGTTTCTCTATTTGACAGCCCAATTTTGCCTATTCCTAAACCTCAAAAAAATAAAGGGGGCTTCTAGTAAATTGCTACAGTTTCAATGCTATGATCCCATCCCATAAGCTCCCCTTACTCAATATCATATTATTATTACTGATTCTATCCAATCAACCAGTAAATATTTTGCTAGTATAGATTTGGCTGATCTATTCAATGCCTGTTTCTACAGCCTCTCATCCTCAAAGTGCCCTTATCTCTGAAGGAATGCAACCCTCATTTTCTGGACTATTCATGGCCTACCTTGACAGCATTATCATTGAACACAATCTTTGCAGATAAGATATCAATTGCATTTGTCTTTTTCCAGAAGGACAGATACAACATTACCTAATGACATTCTTCTCCAAGGAGATTAATTTGGCACATTTGTTAAGGCCATACAAATCAAACATCTATCAGTCCATTTTGGGTTTTGGTAGCAACATATTCCTTATCTACAAATTTTATTTAATCTCACTTATGCTTCCTGCTGTTTACAATTCAGCCTACCTTAAATGGTACTTTCTCCAACATAAGGCTCTAAAATCCATCAAAATTGAAGTCAACAAGCATACGTGTCTAATGCCCTCAGAGTCTCCTTTATTAAAGAGGTTTGACAATCTCTTTTCATACCTTCTGGAGTATTATGGTGGCCATAAGTTGCCCAAAGGCTTCTAATCTGAGAAACTGCCCCTTTTGGTCTTGTGCTATATACCATTGAAACAATTGCTAGCTACATATTGGCCTTTCTTGGAAATAGAGGCTCTTGCAGACCCTGAGCCTCTGACTCTCCGTATACAGCTGTCCTGTGTGCTTCGGATCATAAATACAAAGCTTGGCATGGTCACCAGGGCCTTCTTAAGAGAAGATGGAGCCAAACCTGGGCTCTCTGGCATATTCCACCTGCAAGAGGAGGTGGTCTCCCCTGTCCTCAATCCCTTGCCAAGTGTATGGTTCTGAAAGAGATCCCCACCTTCCTCCCAAGATGCATTGGCTATCTGGGGAGCCCCTTGGAATGAATGAAATAAACAACAATGGGGGTCCATAAACTATACAAATGTCATTGCCAATCGTAACAAGATTGACGAAGCTCAGAAAAGCACTGCTACTTTCCATCCCTTAGTCAAGATGTCCCTGATGAAGGACAGCACCCAAGTGTTGACAAAATTGGCCGCAGACAATCATCTTAGCACTGGGACCCTGATCAACAAATGGACCCGTCTTCACATTACTATACACAGTTGGGCCAGTGCCTAAGAGCTGGCATCTTCAGCGTAAATAATTTGAGGGATTACTTGTTTCATGGATACTTAAAATATAAATGAAAATCGCACATATCTCTATCTATAATAAAGTCACATCCACGGACTCAAGACATTCCTTATCTCCTTCAAAAATACAGACATTATTGAGAATAATCAATGCACTTATGTCACTTCTTAGAATACACAATGCTTGGGTTCTTGGAAAGGGCAGACAATAGAATTTTAATATCTCTGCTGGATCTCAGATAGTTGGTTTAACTGAAAGAGGGTTTCCTCAAACAACTCCTTTTCAAATTCCAATCTGGCAAATAAACTCCTAAAGGTATCTTTCCCCACGTGTGAGTCTGTCTTATTTCCAGTCCCAAGGGCCAACATGTGCCTCCCACCAACTTTAAAAGCATTCCCAAACCCCACCTCTACTAAATATACAAAAATTACCCGGGTGTGGTGGGGCACGCCTATAGTCCCAGCTACTCAGGAGGCTGAGGCAGGAGAATCGCTTGAACCCAGGAGGCGAAGGTTGTAGTGAGCTGAGATCGTGCCACTGCACTCCAGCCTCGGCAAGAGAGTGAGACTCTGTCTCAAACAACAACAACAAAACCATTCCCATTGTCACTTCTATATTTAAGGGAGTGTGTTTTTTCTTCATACATGGAAAGGCTCATCATACATGAGGCCCTTTGAGAATGTCCCCATATCTTTATAAATGTTAGGTCTTGCCCCCATCCCATAAGGGTTCGAGAACAGATGGACTGGACATACTCTTCTAGAATCCATTAACTACAGATTTTCTTGTGTCCAGGAAGCTGCTTATCTGATATAGGACCTATTTAAGCCTAACATATGTTCCAAAAACAAAACAAAACAAAACCTGGCAAGTACAGCTATACACAATTCTGTTGACTGTTGGTCTTACTACTGATCCAAGTGTTTTCCTTGGTTTACAGTTCAGAGGCCCAAGTCCTTAAAGGCCCACATGCTACAGAACATGGCCCTAAATGCAGAGACTTCCCTCAGCTTACCCATCACCAATCAAACCAATAACTGAGGCAAAGAATCTGTAATATTAGAGAGCCTGCCTACAGGATAATGCCAAAACTCCAACCTCAGCCTTATTATATATAATACCACACAGCCATAAGAACAAGACCCACATCAATTAGAGTGGGTACACACTTGAAAAAAAAAAAAAGGCAGCTCCTCATCCCAGACCATATCATCCCGGCTTGAGAGCTCAGTGTTGGAGATGGCATTGTCTCGACACCAGAACTTGCCGTTAGAGATGACTTGACCCTGGACACTAAAAATCTCCACCCCAGCAATGCCCACCGACTGCCTCTTCTAAGGCACAAACTGGACACAGAACATTTGTTGCTTTTCTTCCTTTAGTACTAGGGATTCTATGATGTTTCTTGAGATTGCCATCTGTTCAGCCCATGATTCTTGCATAATCCTTGCTCTCTGCCAAAATGGCACACCCCTGTACTCCCATGCCTAAGGAGAAATCTCATAGGGGTTAACTACAATCTCTGCCATTATAATAATTAATGGAGATGATGGCTTTTCCACATAGGCATCTGCTTTATATCAGTCAACCCCACAACCCCTGGGGATAGTACTACTAACTCCCCAGTGCCTTCTCTTATTACCCCACTCAAGCTTTCCATCACACTTCTGACATGTCACATCTCCAAACATGACCGCTCCTTCCCCTTGGCTACAAACAAAGACCACAGATCTTACATATACGTTACTAATTTATCAGTTCATACTCTTCAACAACACAACTGCAGTCCTGCCATCTTGGCCTGAAGAATACACCAAGATATTAAGGTCGATTATATCCTATATGTATATATTTATCCCACATACGTGATATATCCTATATATTATATATCTTCTACCTTTTATAATACCACCAAGGTATTATTAGAGAACCCCAAAACTTCAGATCTATTTTCTTGGCCAATATTACATGATTTGGAAACTTAGTTATGGGTCAGCCTGCGAGGATTCCTTAAACTTCTACTCATGTTCGTTCTTTCTTCTCTCATTGTAAAATGTTTTATATGATGCTTGGGGCAACTTATAACTTACTCTCTAAAAGTCTCTGCTATCATCACCCCAAAGTTTCCTTAGATGATGTCAGAGCATCACAGAGCCAGCCATATAAGCTATGTTTTCTTATTTCCTGTATTATTGATGCTATGACATCCTGGTCTTACAGGTTAAGGAAGAGATTGCTCTTGTTTCACAGCAGAGGCCACTCAGGACCACGAGTGGTGTATCAGGTAAACACTCAAAGAAAAAGAAAAAAACAGTGATAAGGGAGAGCCAAAATACATGACCCCGGCCCACCCCCCCAAAACCAAAAATAAAATATTTGGCCTGCCTAGACATAACCATTTTAAAAGATTTTGTTTAAGAACAAGAAAAAAAAAAGTCAAAGAAGTGGATTGGAAAACCCAGAACAAAAACTTCTGCCAATAAGGCTTGCAACTGGGCCTTTCCCCCTCCCTCCTTTTCCTGTAAACTCCTAGAAAGCTGATTGTGAGTTATCGACCAGAAACAGAAACTAAAAACCACAGCTTCAGGAGACTAAAAGCCTAAAACAGAAAGAAAAGGGTAAAAGAGGGAAAGAAAACCCTAGAGGTAAGGGGAGAAAAGAAAAGACAAATACATAATACATATCAGATAGATAGATAGATAGATAGATAGATAGATAGATAGTGAGAGAGATATACAGATAATATTTATGCATTTTTTATTAATTTTTATTTTTATTTTAAGTTCCAGAGTACATGTGCAGGATGTGCAGGTTTGTCACATAGGAAAACGTGTGCCATGGTGGTTTGCTGCACCTGTCAACCCGTCAGCTAGGTATTAAGCACAGCGTGTACTGCCTATTTTTCCTAATGATCTCCCTCTCCCCACCAACAAAAATGTATAATAAATTATATACATAATTAAATTAAAACAGAGGCCCATAATTTGACTCAATTGAAAACCTAAAATTTATATATTAAAATTTATATGAAACAAATTATATGTAATAATTACATATAACAAATATACAACAAAATTTATATACTAAAATAGTTTTTATTAAAAGAAGATAAAAGTGTATTGACTAACTTTTGTGAGTCTACAACATAGGTTTATATGAGTTTTAGCATTTGCTAAATTGTACTAACTGACAAATACTTCATCACTTAATCAAAACTAGGGTTCAAATTAGTACCTGGAATTTCACTAAATTTAAGCATTGTTCCTACCATAATCTTAAAAATAACTAAATATAAAACAGAGGATATATATGCCCACTTTAACCATAGCTCTGCCTCAATTTATACGCACAGTAGCCATTGCCTTGACATATCCAACATTGGGCTTTGTACTCTTTAATACAGTCAATAACAAATTAAAACTAAAGTAAGCCTTTGGCACTTACAAATCAGTTTAATAAAATCAGGCATTATGAACTTCAATTTAAGTACCTGCTTTAAACAGTCTTAAGTACATTTTAAATCATCATGCAAGCAAGAAGACAGCAAAGTAAAATCTTTAGTGTTGAGAGTTAAAAAAAAAAAAAGCCAACAACCCACCAACCTACAGTTTTGTATTCTATTAAACTGTGCTTCAAAAAATGAAGGAAAAAGAGAGAGAGAGAAAAAAAGTCACCAACCTACAATTTTGTATCCTATTAAATTTTGCTTCAAAAAATGAAGGAGAAATAAAGACTTTCAGACAAATGAAAACTGAGGAATTTTCTTGCCAGTAGACATGCCTTTCAGGAGATTCTACAAGTTCTGCAGGGAAAAGAAAAATATGTATAGAAAAGAAACTGAGGTCTACATAAGAAAAAAGGAGTGCTAGAGAAGGAATAACTAACAGAAAAATTAAAACTTTCATTTTTTTTACATTTGTAATTGATGAGTCAGATAACATTAAAAAAATAGCAACAATATATTCAATGATTATAGCTTATATGTAAGTAAAATGAATGTTAGCAAGATACAAGGGACAGCAGGAAGGAATTGGAATATTTTGTTATTGTAAGGCATTATTTGAAAGTGAACTTGGACTTGAATACTTATAAATATGTTGGAAACTCTAGAGCAACCACTAAAAAAAGTTTCATTTAAAATAAAAATGGAGAACCAAGAACTGAGAAACAAAAGAAAATGAAATTATGTAAAATGCTCAATTAAAGCCATAAAAGGTAAAAAAGGAAAGGAAGACAAAAACAGGAATAAAGAAGTAAGGTAAGGTGACAGTAAAGAAATACAGTAGATATTAATCCAACAATATTAATAATCATTTTAAATATTACTGGCCTAAATATGCCAATTAAAAGGCAGAGATGGTCAGAGCATATCAAAAATCAAGAATCAACTATATCCACTTTAAACATAAACCCACTTTAAATAAACATATAGATTAAAAGTAAAGATATAGGCCGGCGCGTTGGCTCACACCTGTAATCCCAGCACTTCGGGAGGCTGAGGGGGGTATATCACCTGAGATCAGGAGTTTGAGACCAGCCTGTCAATATAGTGAAACTCCACCTCTGCTAAAATTACAAAAATTAGCCAGGCATGGGGGTGTGTGCCTGTAATCCCAGCTACTAAGGAGGCTGAGGCAGGAGAATCGGTTGAACCTGGGAGCTGGAGTTTGCAGTGAGCCAAGGTCAAGCCACTGCACTCCAGCCTGGGCAACAGCAAGACTCCGTCTCAAAAAACAAGTAAAGATAAACTGAAACATATATTATACTAACACTAATAAAAAGTAAGGAGGAATAGCTATATCCATTTCAGACAGCAGATTTAAGACTAAAAATGTTATCAGGTAGGAGGTGGGGCCTGGTGGGACGTAATTGGATGATGGGGGCAGATCCCTCATGAATGGCTTGGGGCATCCTCTTGGTACTGTCCTCACAATAACGAGTTCTTCTGAGATCTGGTCATTTAAAAGAGCGTAGCACCTCCTCTCTCTCTCTCTCTCTCTTTTTTTTTTTTTTTTTTTTTGCTTATGCTTTCCCCATGTGAAGTGCCTACTCTGGCTTTGCCTTCTGCCGTGAGTAAAACCTCCCCGAGGCCTCCCCAGAAGCAGATGCTGCCATGTTTCTCATATAGCCTGCAGAACTATGAATCAATAAAACCTCTTTTTCTCATCAATTACCCAGTCTTAGGTATATCTTTATAACAATGTGAGAATAGCCTAAAACAATAATAAATTATTTGTAAAAGATTGACTGCCATTGCCACTACAATATAAATAGAATTTTTCCTCCAATTAAAGCCCATCTCACACACACAAAAAAAATACTGTGTTACATTGAGACAATGGAATGTCATTCAGAGATAAATTAAAAAAAAAAAAAACAACCATCAAGCCTTGAAGAGATATAGAGGCACCTTAAATGCATACTAAGTGAAAAGAGCTAATTTCAATGGATATGTATTGTATGATTCAAACTATATAATATTCTGGAAAAGGCAAACTATGAAAACGTTTAAAAGATCAGTGGTTGCTAGGGATTAAACGGGAGGAAAAGATGAATAAAAGGAGCACAGAAAGCAGTAAAACTCTTCCATATGATAATTAATGATGAATTCATGTCATTATACATTTGTCAACACCTATAGAATGTATGCCTAGTGTGAATGCCAATGTAAACTATGAACTTTGGGGAATAATGATGTGTTAATGATGTAAATGACAGATTTTCAAATGTACCGCTCTAGTGCAAAATGCTGATAGTGGGAAGGCTGTGTTTGTGACAAAGCAGAGGATATTATGGGAGCTCTCTGTATATTCTGCTCAATTTTGCTGTGAACCCAAAACTGCTCTCAAATTTATTTTTAATTAAAAATATTGTTTTAAAATTGCTACCTATTCTAACTGCAACCTCTGCTCTTTGACTTCTTTGTCCTTTTCTATGTTCAATTTATTCATAATACTCGTCGCTTTTTGAAAACTATGGAATTATGTTTATTGATGATATCACCTCTTACTAATTATAATCCCCTAAGTGCTATCATCTTGTACTGATTTATAGAATGATGTATCCCAAAGTGTAAAGAAATGAAAAAGAGATTAAATGTATTTGGTATACCATGTATCTGGGTACCATGATCCAGCCAAATTGACACATAAAATTAACTATCACACTATCCATAATTTATTTAGCAAATATTTATTTAATGCCTATCTCTGTTGGCGCTAAGTGCTAGCCCTCTAAAATTCCTATTTTACTAATTTTGTCCTCCTAAGTTATACCAAATACATTTAATCTCTTTTTCATTTAATAGTCTCTAAATTTTTAAAAGTAAGAATTGTACTACCTTAATGTTTTTTCTATACTTTAAGAATGAGCAGTTCACGGAGAGATCCAAGATGGCCGATTAACAACAGCTCAGGGTTGTAGCTCCCAGTGAAAGCGCAGACAGCGAGTGGACGCCGCACTTTCAGACGAATTCTTGTTGCCCACAGACTAGGAGATTCCCGGCGGAGGAGCCACA
>CAUYLG010045578.1:0-33122 GCA_963573385.1 Cacajao melanocephalus | reverse complement strand
CCATGCTAATAGGAACATTCACGCCCAACTTTGGACTCTAGGGGAAGCTTCCTAAGCGGCTACTAAGTATTTATGGAAAGGTGGCAGGTAAACATTCATCCAACATGCTCCAAATTCTGTCCACCACCCTCACTTTTTGTCAGGGACATAGGGGAATAAGAGCCATTGTGGCCCAAAGGTCCTGCTGCTTCAGAAGAGTCATGAGAGGAGACTCCACCAAAGCCAGAATGAGGCTGTTCTCCCTTTTCTCCCCCATCCCCAGCCCACAAGGTATATTATTGCATCTTCTCCAACTCAAAACAGACAATCACGCAGTCCAATGTATTTTGTTGCTCTTTTCATCCATAAGAGATCCCCAGTTCCAGCTAATTAAAAATAGAAAGGGCATCTTTGGAGTTATTGCCACTTGAAGCAAGGAGATGGTCCCCTGAGCAGTGATCCAGATTCATGATTCACTGGAAAAGGCAGCCATTTGTTGATGCTGTCTTCTGCCTGTGCGACTGCCAGAGTAGAAAACAAAGAAATAAAAATGGGAGAGTGAAGGAGGCCAGGCCCGTTTTTTAAAAAGCATTAAGTTCTTCTCAATACAGCCTTTGCTTTTGAGCCATCTCTAACAATGTAAGTCTTCTCGTTTGCTAATAAAAATGCTTAATTGTGAGCCCCAAGGTTACACTATGAAGTGATTGCTAAGATAAGTGCCATGGTTCCATCAGAATTTCCTCTCACAGGGGTTAAATCAAAGTCCAGTTTCATAGCACTTACGTGCTCCCAGTATAAAGTGAGGCTCTGCTTTCTTAGGAAAGCATGCGTTTTTTGCTGTATTGTCCATTATTTCACTCTGCAATCTTCACAGTTGCGGATATGAAACGTCAGCAAAGCAGTTGCATGTAATGTGGGACTTCTGTACAGAGAGGAGGTTATTACTACCCAGAAGCCCCAGCATCTCGCAGGAGCGGGGAACATCTAGGAATGCACCTGTGCATGCCCACTGCCATCCTCACCAGATACTTTTGAAACCAACATTTATTATTTCCCAATGTTAGCACCTGTTCTTTTTAAACGTCAACTTCCTCAATGCTATAAGTACCCTCAAAAACAGAACTACAGGATCTAAGCCACAGGGCACCATCAGACTGAGTTCTGACTTCTTCTAACCTGTGTCCACAGTTGAGCACATGCTTTTGCCAAATTGAGATTGAAAGCCGCACAACGACTCCACAGAAATCCTGCAGTCAACACCAACATTCAATTTGACACACACTAACAGAACATTTTTTCGTGCTCAAGAAAGGAATAGTGAATACCCTTTCCCATAACTGATGGAGTCTTCAAGAGACATGTATATCCTTTTTTTTTTTTTTTTTTTGAGACAGGGTTTCACTCTGTCATCCAGCCTGGAGTGCAGTGGCCCTATCTCACTTCACTGCACTTTCACCTTCCAGGCTCAAGGGATCCTCCCACGTCAGCCTTCCGTGTAGCTGGGAGTACAGGCATGATTTTTGTATTTTTAGTGGAGATGGGGTATCACCATGTTGCCTAGGCTGGTCTTGAACTCCTGGGCTCAAGCGATCCACCCCCTCAGGATCTCTTGAATGTGAGTCACTGTGCCCCGCTGACACATATAGTATTTTTAATGCATCTCTAGTTCTTCCAGGTTCCAGAAGAATTAAGGCATGGGGCAGAGGAAGTAACCAAAAATACTGCTGCAGATAATAGTTTCCACTCAGTCTAAGTTTCAAAAGACACTTAGACTCAAAAAGATTTCCCCCAATATTTTTGCAAAGCCAAGTCAGCCAACCAACAGTACAACCTAAGTGCAAAAGCCAGGTCTGTGCTTGTGTTAAATTAACTTTTTTAGGAAAGCAGGCTAACAGCTTGGAAACTGTCATGATGCAATTAGTACTCATTTTGAAATATGTAAGTTTTGGTTTGCCTCAATCAATATCACACTTGCTCCTTCTCAGATATCAGCACAGAACTATGGGGCAGGGACCCTGACTGCAATGGTATAAACAAAATTTAATTTTCAACTACACACCAACAGGCTGGATCCCCCCCATACAAAGGATAAATATTTTCAAAATTATGTTTTTATAAAGACCGGGTCTCACTTTGTTACCCAGGCTGGTCTCAAACTCCTGGCCTCAAGCACTAATCCTACCTTAGCCTCCCAAAGTGCTGGAATTACAGGTCTGAGCCACTGCTGCCAGACAAAGGATAGATCTTAAGGTGAATGTGTGAATTCCTAACATTTAAATGCCAGTGTTTTAGATTCTGGGAATACAAAAGATGCCTCGTACACACACTCTTGATTTCACAATCAAGGGACACAGAAGATTGAAGTGGTGACATTCAGGCATACACACCATAACTGATTTACCTAAACTCATCCCAAGCACAGCATCCAGACAAAATTTGGGCCACTATGAGATATGCATGTTTGGAGCATGACTTTTTCCTATCATAGGCCCAAGAATTTTGCTTTAAGAAGAAAAATGGAGGCAAGGTAGAAGGCAAAAAAGAATCTCTGTCCATTTCTTTTTTGAACAAGGGGAAAAAAGATGAAACAAAAGATGTTTTAAAATCAGAAGTGGAGAAGGAGGCTGAGGAACCTAGCGGAGAGAGAAACCCATGGGGATGACTGAACCCAGAGCTGCTGTTCACTTTGTGGGAGCTGTGTGGTAATGGGGAGCTGGGAGTAGGGCATCCGCTGAGTGGGACACAAAAAGACAGCTGTGGTCAATTGGCCTTTATAGGATAAAGGAAACAGAACTCAGGTTCATATGCAAATGAGTTTCTAACACCTCCTTCCACAGCCCCCATCACAAGGTCAAGCAGTAGGGCTGTCTTTTGTTTTTCTCTCTCACCTACCTTCCTTTTAACTCAGTTGGTCACCTTAAGGCGCTTAACGGGATTGAAATATTGTTTAAGAAGGAGGGAAAGTCAGGACTGGGAGGGGCATCTCACAATGTGACTTGCCCTGGCGCAGCTCCCCAAACCCAACACCCCAGGAAACACCCAGGATTGTCCTATTTCTTCATTTGAATCAGAAGATATTTCCAAGAATGTCCAATTAATTATATGGGCCTACTCACCAAATCAAAACTACAATTCCAACAGCAAGTCAGAAAGAAATTTTGAAAGGCATTAAATTGGTTCTTTCACTGTTTGTTTAACATAGAGACTTGGACTTCTGAGGTATCCATAACCAAATCTGTTCTTCCACTAGGTGGATTATGATCCAGAGATAGTGCATAGCGACATATTAAACCGAATCCTGAATTCAGCAGAATGCCAAAGATAGGGGGTTAGTTCTGGATACAAATTAAGCAGAGTCCCTCCCTAACCAAGGGCTACTCTGGGAGGAAACTATTTTATCAGAGCCTAACCAACTTGGGTTTCACCAAAGCCTGACCAACCACAGGGAAGGGAAACTCAACTCCAGCCCTGTCTAGCGAGCCACCTAACCCAAAGGGATGGGTTGGGAAGCTGAGAAGCACTTGTATTTGAGTGTATGACATTCTTCGTTAACTCTTTCAGCCTTCTAAGGTGAGTGGAACCTTATTCAAAATTGTTCTTGTTTATTCCAATTTTTAGGCAAATTTCCAGTTTGCAAACCTGCCCCCCCCACGCACCCCCACTGTAATGCAAGTATATTAGCAGTGCATTCAGGCTTACAAATCAAAGTATTCCAGAAAATTAGAATTTAGGGCTGCCACGTTCCACATGACTTCATCAGACACTTAAACACAACAGCAGGACCACCAGCCAAGACGATTTTTAAGCTATGTCCTCCCCATCAGTCTCAGTGAAACTAAACATACATTAATTACTCATTTAGTGTCTTCTCTCTGTGTGTAACTTATTCCCTTACCCCAATGCCTACATTCAGTCATTTAGCTAAGAAAGTAGCCTGGTTTAAATATTTTAAATACAGTTGAAACTTCTCACATCTTGGCTCTTGAGTGCATTAATTTTCATACTTCTCAATCACACTCAGTGACAACATAATTCCACATAAAAGTGTTCTCTAAAGGATACCATTGTTAGAAGGAATTGAACTTTATTTATTCTTAATTTTGTACAGGAAATAGAAGTATCAGTTCAGTTCTGCTTAATTTTATTTTTCCATTAGAAAGCACATTCCCTCTGTTAATGGGAAATTTCCATAAGCTAAGGTTTACGTATCCTATTTTTCACCCCGTAAAGTTCAAAACTCACTTCACAAACATAGAAAGGTAACGAAAACAGCCGAATTAGAGAATATGTAGGACAAAGGTATCCAAGGACTGAGGCTGGTTTCAGAGTGGCTACTCTGATCAATTGCTTTCACCAGGCTTACTGGCTTCCACTTCAGCTTCACTCACACCCATGCGTATTGCCAACTGCTTTCTGGGGAAGAAAACAACAAAAGTTTAGTATTTGGAATTGTGGGTGAAATGAAATACACCTGTGAACATTTCATACCCGTTGAAAATGTCTATCCTCCCAACCACTCCAGCACATTTTTCTGGGATACCTAGCTCCAGGCTTGCATTAGGTAGAGATGGTTGTCCTTTGTGTGCAGATTTTTTTTGTTTTGAGACAGAGTATGGCACTGTCCCAGCAGCTGGAGTGCAGTGATGTGATCTCAGCTCACTACTACCTCTGCCTCCGGGGTTGAAATGATTATCCTGCCTCAGCCTCCTGAGTAGCTGGGATTATAGGCGCCCACCACCATGCCCGGCTAGTTTTTTGTATTTTTAGCAGAGACGGGGTTTCATCATGTTGGCCAGGCTGGTGTTGAACTCCTGACCTCGTGATTCACCCGCCTCAGCCTCCCAAAGTGCCGGGATTACAGGCGGGAGCTACCACGACCTGCCTGTGTGCAGAATTTAAGAGAGCACTAAAACACTCAGGGTTCAAGATATCTCTACCTATATATGTACGTACGTACGTATGTATGTATGTATGTATCTATATATGTATGTATCTTTCTATCATCTATCTATCTGATCTATTATCTAATTTTACAGATAGGGTCTAGGTCTGTCACACAGGCTAGAGGGCAGTGGCATGATTACGGTTCACTGAAGTGTTGAATTCCTGGGCTCAAGCGATCCTTCAGAGTAGCTTGGACTACAGGTGCGTGCAAATATGCCCAGTTAATTTTTAAAATTTGTTTCGTAGAGATGGAGTCTCACTATATTGCTCAGGCTGGTCTTGAACGCCTGGACTCAAGTGAGCCTCCTGACTTGGAGTCCCAGAGCACTGGGATTACAGGAGTGAGTCACCACACCAGCCCAAAGATTAAGACTTTTTAATGCAAATATTTAAAAAATCAAGACCAGTGAAAAAAAATCCACAAAAACCAAATTGTCCACATTTTCAAAAAAGGCAAGATCCAGCCCTGTACAACTCACTCTCCTCACCCCGTGTCAATCGCGATTCCAATAAAACATTTACAAAAACAGGAGTCTGGCCAAAGTTTCCCAGAGTGATTCGTTTATATACTGCATGAAAAATACCTTGATGCCCAGTAGGCATCGCCCCCACCCCCACAGCACAAGAGCGGCCTGGAGCCCCAAACTTAGTCTTGTGTCTTTGAGCCTTGTGCTCTTGGGACCCCTAAATAGCCAGTGGTCTTGACCCCCCTACATAACTTTTGACTCTGGAGGGGAGGGAAGGAGACTGGGGTAGGGCCAAAGGCCGCCCAAGAACAGCCCTAGCGTCCTGGGAACTGGGCACCCTCAGAGCCAGCTGTTTACCCAGCAAACATGTCGGGATATTGAGAAGGTCAGAAAATGCTGTCTAGCTCCTTCAGGTGCAACCCGCTGAACATGCTGGGGCTGAAGAGACGTTCCTGATCTTGAGGCTGCGGATCGTCTGCGGAGGAGTCCTGGGCCAACTCCTCAGGCTGCTGCTGCCAGGGCTCCTGGTGGCCACCACCGCTGCCCTTCTGGTTCTCGTGGATCTTGGGGTCCGCAGCTCCCTGCGCACACGTGAGTTTCTTTTTCTGCTCCTGCTCCCTGCTCGGGTTCCTCCCGTATTTTCTTCTCATCATCTCCTCTGGCTTCAGTCACTGAGGTCTCTATATCCTTCGCATCTGGAAAGAAGGAAAGGCGAAAACAGGTCTAGGGAGAAGAGAGCGGGATGGATGGATGGAGGGAGGGAGGGGAAGAGAGAGAAAGTCTTGCTGGCAAGCGCTCGCGGCCGAAGCCGGGGCGTGGCCGTAAAGTCAGGGACGCACTCCTGGTCAGGCGCGGTGTGGGGAACCCGCGCTCCATTTTGTGGCTTCTTTATACACCCCCACCCCGGGTGGGGTGACTGCCGGCAGGAAAAGGCTGAGCTGCCTGGTGGAAGCCTATTTGCGGCGGGGGGACGAGAGGAGGAGCGAGACCCAATCTAGTCCCCAAGCCGTTGCAGAAAGTTTGCAGAACACGTCTCTGTCCAGCCCTCCAGGCAGGCGGGCCAGAATAAAGCTTCCCCAGGGGAGAGCCCAGGCAAGGTGAAGTCAGTGCACCTAGCGGTGTGGGCTCCCGGAACCACTCTCCCTCCCCACTGGGTAGTTGCTGACTAATGAATGAGTTTCTCTAGTTCTGTTCTGTTCCCACCGAAAGTCTGCTAATAGGACCGTAATTAAGATGAAATGATGAGGTCAGAGGCTGCATGCTAGGTTTCTGCAGCAGTGGCCAAAAAGTTGAGTGTGCCACGCTCTCCAAGGGGTCTGCTGAAGCGAGAGTTTGGGGCTGGGATTTGCAGAGCACTCTGGATGGTCAGAGGCAAGCTGCAAGAAACCTAACCCGCCCCTTGCAAAAGCTCCAAGTACTCCAAGTCAGAGCACACATGTAGAACCCTGCCTGCTGTTTAGTGCATCACAGAAGGCTTAACACTGCCAGTGTCCCTTCCATAGGCTCAAGACGCGACTGACGAGCATGCAATGTCTGCTAAGCTCTGCTCCGCACTCGCGCCTTAGGTTGCAGAAGCGCACGTGCTCCGTGTGCTGGGCGGGCGCTGTGGACTTGGGTTAGTTCCCACCTTCCCTTGCTCCTCATCCCCTTCTGGCACCCACCCTCCTCGTCCTCCTCCTGCTCTTCCTTTCCTACTCTTTGCCTAGAACTAACATTCTGATATTATTATGCTCCTTGCTGGTAAATGTCAAATAAAAAAGAGCCAAGGTACATCGGGAGATCTGTGTTTCTCCTCACTTCAAGAAGTGTGCCTCAGGATGATGCAGGGTGTAAGTTCAGTGACCTATGATAGCTCCACTGCACTCCAGCCTGGCCGACAAAGTGAGACCCTGTACCTCTCTCTCTCTCTCTCTCTCTCTCTCTCTCTCTCTCTTTCCCTCTCTCTCTCTCTCTCCCCCTCTCTCTCTCTCTCTCCCTCCCCCAGACGATTCTGGGCTGGGTGGTGCGGGCCGGTAATCCTAACTACTCCTGAGGCTTTGGCGGGAGATCGCTTGAGACCAGGCGCGATCTTGGCTCACTGCAATCTCCGCCTCCCGGGTTCAAGGGATTCTCGTGCCTGAGCCTAAGGAGTGGCTGGGACTACAGGCGTGCGCCACCATGCCCAGCTAGTTTTTGTATTTTAGTAGAGACGGAGTTTCACAATATTAGCCAGGATGATCTCTATCTCTTGACCTCATGATCTGCCCGCCTCGGCCTCCCAAAGTTCTGGGATTACAGGCCTGAGCTACTGCACCCGGCCTATACCCACTTTTAATTGTGTGCTAATCAAGAAGCAGGTTATTCAGAACTCTCTGGAAAAGGAGCGAGGAGTTTCCAGAAAAAAACAAGATAACTTCCTGGCTATTGCCAGGGCCCATTGCCATGACAGCTGCAAATTGTCTTTACACTGGGAGTGTCTTGATGCTAATAAGCCATGAATACAACTAGAGGTAGCTTTGGTCGCCGCCTGCTGGATTTGGCTGGCTTCTTCACTGCATCCTGGCTTTTGGGTTTTTTGTTTTTGTTTTTGTTTTTTGTTTTTCTGAGGGAATCTCAGCAGGCTGGAGTGCAAGGGTGCGATCTTGGCTCACTGCAACCTATGCTTCCTGGGTTCAAGCGATTCTTCTGCCTCAGTCCCTGAGTAGCTGCGATTACAGGCGCCCACCACTATGTCCAGCTAACTTTTGTATTTTTTTTCAGTAGAGACAGGGTTTCACTGTGTTGGCCAGGCTGGTCTGGAGCTCCTGACCTCAAGTGATATCCCCGCCTCGGCCTCCCAAAGTGCTGAGATTACAGGTGCCAGCCACCACCTCCCGTCGACTGCATCCTGTCTTTACCAGGTCCTGTTTCCATTAGTGGGGTCGTGACCTTGTGACTGGAAAACAAGTTCTGCTGGCCTCCTACCTCATCTTCACTTCCGTATTAATAAATGTTTCCAATTAGTGAGTTTCCTGGATACAAATAGTTACCTACAGCACTAACTCACTCTATCCACAATAGATCAGACTATAGTGCTGGAAAGAAAGAATATTGATTCAACTTCCTGGATTGATCAACTTCTCTTCAGCAGAGAATTTAGAGTTGAAAAGAACGTGATTGGCAACTTCCTGCCTTCAACTAGGTATTCTTGTTATTTCTGGTTATTTCTAGGAAAATAATTACAAAGGTACCAATCAAAAATTTATAGTAGTAACTAATTATTCCAATCATAAGGAGAATTTACAATTGACAAGTTTGTGTTGTGTTTTTTAGTTCTCCAGCTTTAACTAGTTATTCCACTCATGTTTAGTTATCCATAGTAAACCATATGCCTCTCGATCACTACTGATTTGTAGTAATAGCATTCAAAAAATATAGAATGGAGAAATACAGTTTTTTGGTTGTTCTTTTTTGGACAGCGAGTATTTTCCAGTTATCTCTAGATATATCTGTGTACCACTAGTTATCTACCTTTCCAGTACTTTTCTTCAAGAGGAAATAAGAAGTTGCACTTCAGAAAAATGTTTTTCAACATCCTGGCTTCAATAAATTTTCTAGTTATTTCCAGTTATTTCTCTAAAATAGTTATATAGGTAACACTAGTCACCTATGTTACTAACATATTCCTTCACTGATAAGAAGTTAGATTGAGAAAAATGTGTTCTTTCGCTTTCTGCCTTCAACCAGTCATTCAGGTTGTATCTTTCATTATTATTGTTATTTATTTACCTTTGACATGGCTTCACTCTGTCGCCCAGGCTGGAGTGCAGTTAGCTCATCATAGCTCACTGCAGTCTCTAACTCCCAGGCTCAATTGACCCTCCCGCCTCTGCCTCCTGAGTAGCTGGGACTGCAGGCTCACACCACCACACCTGGCTCATTTTTAAATTTTTGGTACAGATAAGTTCTCACTATGTTGCCCTGGCTATGTTATGTCTAGTTACCTTTACATAAAGCTTACCTTAGAGGCTGGGTGCAGTGGCTCACGCCTGTCAACCCAGTGCTTTGGGAGGCATAAGTGGGAGGATCGCTTGAGACCAGCAGTTCCAGATCAGCCTGAGCAACATAGTGAAACCTCATCTCGACCTAAAAAAATAAATAAATAAATAACCAGCCAGGCATGGTGGTGTATGCCTGTAGTTCTAGCTGCTTGGAAGCCTAAAGCAGAAGGATCAATTGAGTCAGGAAGTTTGAGGTTACAGTGAACCATGATGGTGCCATTGCCCTCTAGCCTGGGTAACAGGGTGAGATCCTTTCTCAAAAAAAAATATAAAGTTTACCTTAGTATTCTAGGTATTTTTAATATTATATCCACATTCCAAAAGGAAATACAAAAATGAATATTTAGAGGTGAAAAGCATGGAGTTTTCAGCTTTAGAGCTTTAAGTAGCTTTCTAGCTAATTCTAGGTATCTCTAATTTTAAAAAAGTACGTAACTACCATGAGTTATCTATATTTCCAATACCTTATTTCAAAAAGAAATTAAATTTGGATGTAAAAATAATGTTTTTTTCAACATCCTAGATTCAGGTATTTTTCTACTTATTTCCAAAATCTCTAAGTAAGTACTTATCTAGGAACCACATATTATCTATATTATAACAAGTTTTTTAAAATAAGAATTATGAAGTTGAACTTGAGGAAAATGTGTTTGACAGCATCCAGCCTTCACATACTCAGTCTGGTTCTAGTAATATCTAGTTATCTTTACATAAGTCTTACATAGATAACTCTGTTTATAGCACTACTTTCATATTACAAAAGATACAAACATTTAAATGTGAGAAGGATGGGTTTCTTAAAATTCTAAATTAAATCAGCATATCTAGTTATATCTAGCTAACAAGATGTGACAAATTACCTATTGGGCAACTCATTAATTAATAAGATACAAGAATTCGGATGTGAGAAAAGATTGGGTTTGCATTCTCTGGCTTCAAGCCATGATTGCTTTATGCCTGCATTTAAGTGGTTATTAAGTTATCCATAGGTATCTCTAGTATTAACTCATTTTTCCAATAAGCAGTAAGAAATTAATGTGAGAAAAATGTGTCGAAGTCTCCCGAGATTTCTTAGTCACTTTTAGTTAACTCTAATAAAGCTGTTACTTAGGTATCACTATTGTTGACAGTATTAACATTTCAATCCAAGATGAAATATTAATTTAGGATTGAGAGGAAGTTTGTTTTGTTCTTTTAGCTTGGAAAGTTCAACTTGTTTTTCTGGTTTTCTCTGGTTACCTCTAGTTTACAAATTACCTAGATCCAACTGGATAGCTCTTCAATTAATTCATTATTCCAACAAGGAAATAAGAATATAGACATGAGATTATCATGATTTTCAGCTTTCTGACTGACTAGTTTATTCCAGTTATCTCTAGTTATCTATGTTTAACTTATA
This sequence comes from Cacajao melanocephalus, assembly GCA_963573385.1. Taxonomy (NCBI): domain Eukaryota; kingdom Metazoa; phylum Chordata; class Mammalia; order Primates; family Pitheciidae; genus Cacajao; species Cacajao melanocephalus. The sequence goes on along the minus strand of CAUYLG010045578.1, from coordinate 22,314 downwards.
CAGATGCCACTATGTATCTATAGTACTCTTTATTTCAGCAGGAAATAAGAATTTAAATTTGTGAAGAATGTCCTTTTCTGTTTCCTGACTTCAACTGGTATTCCTGATTATCTCTAGATATCATCTACAGACTAGTTACCTAGGTCCCACTGGTCATCTGTTGATCTTATGAACTATTTCATCAGGAAATAAGAAGTTAGATTGAAAAGTATTATTTTCCAATTCATGGTTTGAACTAGGTATTCTAATATTCTTTGTTGTTGTTTTTTGAGACAGAATTCCACTCTGTCTCCTAAGCTGGAGTACAGTGGTACAGTCTCGGCTCACTGCATCCTCCGCCTCCCACATTCAAGTAATTCTCCTGCCTCATCCCCCTGAGTAGCTCAGATTGCACGCACCCACCAACATGCCTGGCTAATTTTTGTAATTTTAGTAGAGACGGGGTTTCACCATGTTGCCCAGGTTGGTCTGGAACTCCTCACCTCCAGTGATCCGCCCTCCTCAGCCTCCCAAAGTGCTACAATTACAGGTGTGACCCACCAGGCCTAACCTTCTAATATTCTTTAATTAGATACCTATGTATCATTATTCATCTGTAGTACTAACTTAATAATCAACAGGAAATATGAATGTAGTCTGGAAAAATATTTACTTCGGCTCCTAACCTCAATTACCTATTTGAGATATCTCTAGCCATCTCTACGTAATATCTAAGTGTCAGTACTTATCTATACTACCAACATCCTATTCCAACAAGAATTCAGACTTGAGAAGAATTTTAATAGTCTTGTGACTTCAACTACTTGTTCTGCTTTTATCTGGTTATCTCTATTTAACTTCTACCCAAGTCCATCTAGTAATCTACATTCCTAAATCCACATTCAAAAAAACTAAGAATTGAGAATTAGGAAGAGTGTGTTTTTCATCTTCCTAAAGTCAAAGTTTCTCTAGATAGCTAGAATTAACTTTACTAATGATATGTTTTTCCAACCAGAATTAAGAATTTCATACTGAGTAGATTATGGTTCCACATATTAGTTTCAACCAGATATCTGTAGTAAACTAGCTAACCTGTTACTACTAATTATCTGTAGTACTGAATCTTTATTCAAATATGAGATTAAGATTTAGGATGGTAATCCCAGCACTTAGCTGAGGTGGGTGAATTGCTTGAGCCCAAGAGTTCGAGACAAGCCTAGGCAAATAGTGAGACCTCGTCTCTACAAAAAAAATCTTTAAATTAGCCTGATGTAGTGGCTCGTGCCTGTGGTCCCAGCTACTCAGGAGGCTGAGGTGGAAGGATGGCTTGAGCCCGGCAGATGGAGGTGGCAGTGAGCAGAGATGGCAGCACTGCACTCCAGCCTGGGCGACAGAGCCAGATCCTGTTTCAAAACAAACAAACAAACCAAGATTTTAGGGTGGTGGAAAACAGTTTTTCAACTTCTGGATTCAAACAGATTTTCTGTTATTTCTAGCTATCCCTAGTAAAGTAGTTACCTTGGTACCAGTCTGTCTATAGCACTAATACATGTGGCAACAATTAAATTTAGTGTTGAGAACAATGGTTTTTTAGCTTCCTGGCTTCAAATTATTGTTCCAGGTATATCTAATTCCCTCTAATTAAATAAATATCACTATTTATCAATAATATTACCTCATTATTATTTTTTAAATAAGTAAAAGAATGGAAAACAAAGTCTTTATTAACTTCCTAGAGTCATATATTCATTCTGGTTATTTCTATTCACCTTTATTTAACTGATTACCTATGGAACACTAGATAACTGCACTACTCACTCATTATTCCACTATAGTAAAAATTTGACTTTGAGAAAAATGTGTTTTTTATATTATGGGCTACTATGTACTTCCCTATTTAACTCTATTTGCATCTAGTTTACTAGTTCTTTAGGTACTCCCAGATATCTGTAATTATTAACTCCTTATTCCCAGAGGAAATTAGAAGATAGACTTGAGAATATATTTTTAATCTTCCTGGATTTGACTAATTTTACCACTTATTGCAAGCTATCTGTAGTTTACTTTCTCCCTAGGTATCCTGACTTATGTATAGCATTAACACATTAGACCAACAAGAAATATGATGTAAGAGTTGGGAAGAATGCTACTTGGCTTCCTGGCTCATGCTAGTCAATCTAGTTATCTCCAGTTATCCCTAGATACCCTGTTTGTGTGTTTGTTTGTTTCTTTTCTTTTTTTGGAGACAGAGTCTCACTCTGTCACCCAGGTTGGAGTGCAGTGGTGCTATCACGGCTCACTGCAACCTCCGCCTCTCGGGTTCAAGCGATTCTCCTGCCTCAGCGTCCCAAGTAGTGGGGACTACAGGCATGCGCCACCATGCCCAGCTAACTTTTGTATATTTAGTAGAGATAGGGTTTCGCCATGTTGGCCAGGCTGGTCTCGAACTCCTGACCTCAAGTGATCCACATGCCTTGGCCTCCCAAAATGGTGGGATTACAGGCATGAGCCACCAAACCTGGTCCTCGGTGTTTTTTTTTTTTTTTTTTTTTTGGTATTGCTACTTTTCTATAGTTCTAAGGTAACATTCCAACAAGGAATAAGGATATAGTATATAAGACTGTGTATTTCAGGCAAACAAAAATAGACAAATGGGACTTAATTAACCTAAAAAGCTTCTGCACGGTAAAAGAAATAATCAACAGACTGAAGAGACAAACTGTTGAGTGGAAGAAAATATTTGCAAACTATTCAACTAATGGGAAACTAATATCCAGAATATACAAGGAACTCAAACAACTCAAGTAGAAAAAAACACACAAATAATCCGATTTATTTAAAAGTGGGCAAAAACCATGAATAGACATTTCTCGAGACATACAAATGGTATATGAAAAACTGCTCAGCATCACTCGTCATCAAAGAAATGAAAATCAAAACCGTAATGAGATATTATCTTACCCCAGTCAGAATGCCTAGTATTAAAACAACAAAAAATAACATACGTTACTGAGTATGCAGAGAAAGGAAACTCGTATACACTGTTGGTGGGCATGTAAACTAGTATAGCCACTGTCAACGACGATGTAGCGATTTCTCAAAAAAACTAAAAACAGAAGTACCATTCCATCAAGCTATCCCATTACTGAGTCTATTCAAAGAAAAAGAAATCAAAATATTAAAGGGATACCTGCATTTGCATGTTTATTGCAGCACTATTCACAATAGCAAAGATATGGAATCAATTTGTATCCATCAACAGATGAATGAATAAAGAAAATCTGGTACATATACACAGTGGAATAGTATTCAGCCATAAAAAAGAGTGAAATCCTGTCATTTGCAGCAACATGGATGGAACTGGATGCCATTATCTTTATAATGAAATAAGCCAGACACAAAAAGACAAGTATCACATGTTCTCATTTATATGCGGGAGCTAAAAAAATGTGAACACATGGAGGTAAAGAGTGGAAAAATAGATAAAGAATGGAAAGAGTAGAGGGAGGGGGGATGATGAAGAGAAGTGGGATTAAGGGTACAAACATACAGTGAGCTAGAAGGAATAAATTCAATGTTTGATAGCAGAGTAGGGTGACTATACTTAACAAAAATGTGTTTGGGTGATGAATACCCTAATAGCCTGACTTGATACTATGCATTAAAGATATGCAACAAAATTTCTCCTGTATCCCATAAATTTGTACAAATACAAATGTCTCACACCTATAATCCCAGCTACTCAGGAGGCTGAGGCAGGAGGATTGCTTGCACAGAGATGTTCAAGACCAGCTTGGGCAACATAGTAAAACCCCATCTCCAAGAATAAAAAAAATTAAGACTGTGCATTTCAATGTTGACTTCAAATGTGTGTTCTAATTATCTTTAGTTACCTGTAGTAACTTAAGCAGGTATTACCAGCTATCTATAGTATTAGCTTATTATTATAACAAGAAATCAGAGGTTAGAATGGTAAATCATGATTTTTCAGATTTGTGCCTTCACATGTTTTTTCTAATTACTTCTACTTAATTCAAATTCACCAGCAACCTACATACCACTAGATATCTATAGCACAAACTCATTTTGTCAAGGAAAGATAAGAATTTTGACTTGTTCAGGATTGCTTCTCAGGTTCCAGGCTTCTCTGAGGTTTTCCAGTTATCTCTAGTTATCTCCAGTTCAGTAGTTACCTATGTACCCCTGGTTACATAAAACTAACTCGTTATGCAAACAAGGAACAAGAAGTTGGTTATAGGAAGAAGGTGTTCTCCACTCTCTGGCTTTATTTATTATTGACTTTTTACAGGTGTGTGTTATTGAGCCACAGAGATGTTATGTAACCTGCTTGAAGTCACCCATTTGGGAAAAGTCCAGAGCTTGATTTGAACCTATCCTGAGTATTATCCGTGATACTGAGGATGTTTGCTATCATGCTACATGCTATAATTTTCTTTTGTAATTAGGAGCTGTAGTTATCCCTATTTAACTAGTTTCCTGTGTTCAAGCAGTTAACTATAGGACTGAGTCCAACAATAGACAAAAATGTGGTGTTGAGGAGAATGGTTAACTTCCTGAATTCAGCCACTTTTTTTTAGCAACTTGGTTTAAATTTGTTATTCTAGGTACCATCATTTATCCCGTGGTTACTAATGATGGAGGTACCACTAGATATCTATGGCACTAATTCAATATTCAAACAAGTGAAGGAAATTTTGAGCAGAATGATACCTTTATTTCTGTTTATCTCTAGTTAACTAATTACAAGAGAACAATAATTATGGCATAATAGCAAAGGTTATTGAGCACATCTTCTGTGTCAGGGATAGTGCTCAGAGAATGGGTTCAAATCTCATCTCTGGACATTTTCCAGGTGAGATTACTTAACATTTTGGTGACTCAGTAACACCACCTGTAAAAATGACAATAATAGCACATCCAAGTCTACAAGGTTGTTAAGAGGATTAAATATGTTAATATAAACAAATCACTTACACCATTGCCTAGAACACAGTAAGAACTAGGTGTAAGCTACCATTAGTATCATCTTAATTAATCTCCACAACAGCTCCATGAGTAGTTATTATTATTACCCCATTTTACAGATGAGAAAATTGAAGCACAGGAGGAAAAGCAACTCACCAGGTTAGCTAGCTAGGAAATGACAAGCAATGCCATGATGAAGATGCCAGCAGTCTGGCTCCAGGGTCCCTGCCTTCATAAATCTAGGACATCAAACCCGTCATTTGGGCCTATATTTACCTGGCTGACACTCAATTACGTACATAACATTTGCAAGAAGTGAATCAATGTAACTAAAAATTTTAAGTAAATACTACCTTGATTGATACCCTGATAGGTAACACTCACCAAAGGAACACAGAAATGACTACTGAAGCTTTGAAGGCACTGAAGCAAGTCATGGAAATCTCTGCTGTGAGACACCGCACGACTCCAATTCTGACAGATGTCCTAGCTGGGCTAATGCACACCATGATTAAAACCATTGTAGATCTCTCACATAATAACTGATCCCAGGCCAAAATTCATCACAGGGTGTCTGGCCACGAGAAGGGTGAGGTCTGCAGAACCCTGCAATAAGCAGCCTGAGGAGGAGACATCATGGTTAATGTCAGGGACAGGCTCTGCGGGTGAGATTCCTTGACAGCTTTTTCAGAGTGAATTGGTCAACTAACCATCCTGTAGCTGGTTTCCTATCTACCCTCCAGAAGCAGGAGACAGGAGAGACTTACCTGTCGGGCATACTGGGCAAAGTGAGTGGGGTCCAGGGTACTTTTAGCAGCCTATGAAAATGGTTTAATTTATTGACTATTTTTGCTGCCTTTTCTCTGTTTGCGAAGTGAGTTTTGACTTTAGGGAGTGAAAAATGGGATAAGTAAACCTCAGTTTATGGAAATTTCCCATTCCCAGAGGGAATGTAATTTCTAGTGGAAAAATAAAATTAAACAGAACCAAACTGCTACTTCTATTTCCTGTACAAAATTAAGTATAAAATCAGATTCCTTCTAACAATGGTATACTTTAGAGAACACTTCTGTGTGAAGTTATGTTGGGACTGAGTCTGACTTGAGAAGTATGCAAATTAATGAGCTAGGATGAGAGATTGTTCAATTGTATTTAAAATAATTAAACCAGGCTAAGTTCTTAGCTAAAGGAGTGAATGTATAAATATTCAGGCATTGTGGTAAAGGAATAACTCACACAAAGAGAGAACACACTATATGAGTAATTAATGTATGTTTAGTTTCACTGAGACTGATGGGGTGGAGAGAGCTTAGAAGTCCAAGTGCTTGGTGGTCCTGCTGTTGTTTTTAAGGGTCCAATGAAGCCATTTAGAAAGTGTCAGCCCTCAATTTTAAATTTCTGGATTACTTTGATTTGTAAGCCTGAATACAGTGCTAATATATTCACATTACAGTGGGGGTGTGGGGGGCAGGTTTGCAAACTGGAAATTTGCTTAAAAATTGGAAAAAACAAGAACAATTTTGAATAAGGTTCCACTCCCCTAAGAAGGGTGAAAAGGTTAAAGAAGAATTGGGTACACTCAAATATATACCTTGAAGATATGGCACAAATTGAACTTTATGAGGGAATATTATCTTGAGGAATTTCTAACAACTGTTTTTGGTGGTACAGTGTTCTGTTTGTTTTGTTTTTTGGTTTTTGTTTTCATTTTTTGAGATGAAGTCTCGCTCTGTCGCCCAGGCTGGAGTGCAGTGGCATGATCATGGCTCACTGCAACCTTCCGCCTCCGAGGTTCAAGCAATTCTCGTGCCTCAGCCTCCCAAGTAGCTGGGATTACACGTGCCTGCCACCATGTCTGGCTAAGTTTTGTATTTTTAGTAGAGATGGGGTTTTACCATGTTGCCCAGGCTGGTCTTGAATGCCTGACCTCAGGTGCTCCACTGGCCTCAGCCTTCCAAAGTGCTGGGATTACAGGCATGAGCCACCACTCCCTGCCGGTGGTACAGTTTTAAAGAGGTGGATTTATGAAACTTAATTGGTGGGGAGCATGCTCAATTTAGACTAGATTCTTACCTGTGCTAATCTGAAATGCTTTTTTATTTTCCCATGAAGTGATGATTAACTTGTAGGTCATGGGATCAAAGGATTACTAAGATTACTTAAGTTTTATTAAGAGATAATTTTCCAAAACAAAAACAAAATCCAGGATGAGGTTAGGAGCCTTGCTCTGCAGTTCATGTGAGTGTCGTGATGGAAAGGAGCTGCAGAACTGGTGCAGGTGACTTTTAGTGAATTTAGACCTAGTTGGCCCAATTTTCCTCAACTCTGCAGCTAAAATAGCAAGGTGATAGTCACAGTGTGAGGACTCTTCTGTCTCAGCTAGATAAGCCACAAACTCTCTGGGCCCCCGATGACCAGCCTTTTCTTTGCAGTCCATCTTGTTCACTCTGGAGAGTTTTCAGAGGATAAATGGCCCCTTAGACATCTTTGAGGAAACCTGATTAAAAATCTAACCTGCTCCTATTGATCTAGTTCCTTAAGACTGAAGATTAGCTTCGCAAATGGAGGGACCATTCCCCTCCATATAACTGCAAATGGGGCCCACCTTATGCCTTGCTCAACTATCCCCACAACCAGGGTGACACTATGAAGTGAGGCAGCAGAGGCAGCTGGACACCCCGATGGTCCACTATCAGGACACTGACATTTATTCATCCTGTTACCAAGCACAGAGTTAACAGCAGGTACAGAGTGACATGTGTCCACTAGACTCACATGCAGGAGCTGGGAAAACACCCTTAAAGAAAATGAAAATGGGAGGAGAGAGACAAATCAATAAGCATAGTCCAAAACAGAACTGAAGAGAAGGGGGTACAGCATTAACTTTCCTAAAATAGTTTACCAATAAGGAAATAGCTTCTCCCTGTGGAGTTTAAAATGCCAATGGCATAGAGTTACATGTTGTGGGGTTTTTTTCTTATGATATTAATTGTTCAATATACTAAATCGATCCCTTTATAAAACCTCTGATTGAAGGTTTGCGTTAAAAATAGAAGGGTCAAGTAGAGGAGATGTCAGGGGACATTAATTAATATTCCAAAATAACATGGCAGTGGCCCTGTCCCCCTGGGCCACTGGGTAGGCATAATCTTGGATGAGCCTTATCGTGTCATCCTTGATCCAGAGCCCTATTGGGGATGGGCTCTTCTGGAGCCACCACTGCCCAGGCTGCCTACACCACCCACGCCTCCTCTGCTCTTGTCTTCCTTTGGCCTGGCTCCAGTTGGCCTAGAATGATCCCCTGTCATCAGCTGTCATTTCGTAGTCCCCTTCTCTAAGGTACGATCTTCATGACAGTTTCCAAACTGTTTTTCTGGCAGATTCTAATTGTATGGGGTACAACGTCAAGAGCAGTTCACCAAATGCCTGTTAAGTAAATTGAATACACAAAGTCAGCACCCCATTTGTGTGTGTGTGTGTGTGTGTGTGTGTGTGTGTGTGTTTCAAATGGGGTTAATTATGTATGGATGGATACTTCTAGAGGAATGACATTGAAACAGAATGGTGAGGAGGCCTCTTTTCATGAGGTGACCTCCCTGAGTCAGCATGAATGGACCCTGCACTTCACAGAAGTTCTCCAGGTACTCGTGATGTGTTTACTGATACACACTTTTTCTCCTCTGCTGTCCATCACTTCATCCTCACTCGTACCCTTTGGGACCACATACATATGCAAGATGAGGTGGGTGAGTCCCTAGTGAGAGAACTGTGTTTTCAGACAGAGTAGAGCCCCATCTGTGCTAATAGGAACATTCATGCCCAACTTGGACTCTAGGGGAAGCTTCCTAAGCGGCTACTCAGTATGTATGGGAAGGCGGCAGGTAAACATTCATCCAACGTGCTCCAAATTCTGTCCACTGCCCTCCCTTTCTGTGGGGGACACAAAGGAATGGGAGCCATTTGGGCCCAAAGGTCCTGCTGCTTCAGAATTCATGAGAGGAGACTCCACCAAAGCCAGAATGAGGCTGTTCTCCCTTTTCTCCCCCATTCCCAGCCCAGAAGGCATATTATTGCATCTTCTCCAACTCGAAACGGAAAATCACAATGCCCATTGTATTTTGTTGCTCTCTTCATCCTTAAGAGATCTTGAATTTCTGCTAATTAAAAATAGAAAGGGAATATTTGGGATTATTGACACTTAAAGCAAGGAGATGGTCCCCTGAGCAGTGATCCAGACTCATCATTCACTGGAATCGGCAGTCATTTGTTCATGCTGTCTTCTTCCTGTGCAACTGCCAGAGAGAATACAAGGAAAAGAAAAATGGGAGGGTGAAGGAGGCCAGGCCCATTTTTTTTTTTTTTTTTTTAAGATGGGGTTTCACCATCATGGCCAGGCTGGTCTTGAACTCCTGACCTCAGGTGATCCACCCACCTCAGCCTCCCAAAGTGCTAGGATTACAGGCGTGAGCCACCGTGCCGGGCCAGGTTTTTTTTTGTTTGTTTTTTTTATAGAGTCTTGCTCTGTTGCCCAGGCTGGAGTGCAGTGGTGTGATCTCAGCTCACTGCAACCTCTGCCTCCTGGGTTCAAGCAATTCTCCTGCCTCAGCCTCCCAAGTATCTGGGATTACAGGTATATACCACCATGCCCGGCTAATTTTTGTATTTTTAGTAGAGATGAGGTTTCACCATGTTGGCCAGGATGGTCTCGAACTCCTGACCTTGTGATCTGCCCGCCTCGGCCTCCCAAGTTCTGGGATTACAAGCGTGAGCCACCACACCTGGCCCAGGCCCTCTTTTTAAAAAAGCATTAAGTTCTTCTCCATATAGACTTCGCTTTTTGAGCAATCTCTAGCAATGCAAGGCTTCTCATTTGCTATTAAAAGTGCTTAACTGTGAGTATCAAGGTTACACTATGAAGTGATTGCTAAGATAAGTGCCATGGTTCCATCAGAATTTCCTCTCACAGGGGTTAAATCAAAGTCCAGTTTCACAACATTTGTGTGTTCCCAGTGTAAAGCAAGGCTCTGTTTTCTTAGGAAAGCACGCGTTTTTTGCTGTGTTTTCCACTATTTCACTCTGGGACCTTCACAGCTGTGGATATGAAAAGTCAGCAAAGCAGTTGCATGTAATGTGGGACTTCCGTACAGAGAGGAGGTTATTACTACCCAGAGGCCCCAGCACCTGGCGGGAATGGGAAATAGCTAGGAATGCACCTGCGCATGCTCACTGCCATCCTCACCAGATAATTTTGAAACCAACATTTTTATTTCCCAATGTGGGCACCTGTTCTTTTTAAACATCAGCTTCCTCAATGTTATAAGTACCCTCAAAACAGAACTGCAGGATCTATAAAGATAAAAGCCACAGGATACCATCAGACTGAGTTCTGACCTCTTCTAACCTGTGTCCACAGTTGAGCACATGGCTTTGCCATATCGAGATTGAAAGCCGGAAAACTACTCCCCACAAATCCTGCAATTAACACCAACATACGATCTGACACACACTAACAGAACATTTTTTTCATGCTCAGGCTGTTGGGAAAGAATACTGAATATCCTTTCCCAGAACTGATGGGGTCTTCAAGAGACATATATATACACTTTTTCTTTCAGACAGGTTCTCTCTCAGTCACCCAGGCTGGAGAGTGCAGTGGTGCAATCTCAGCTCACTGCAACCTGCACCTCCCAGGCTCAAGGGAGGCTCTTGCCTCAGCCTCCCAAGTAGCTAGGACTACAGGCATGTGCCACCATGCTCGGCTGATTTTTGCATTTTTACTGGAGATTGAATTTCACCATATTGCCCAGGCTGGTCTCGAACTTCCTGGGCTCAAGCAATCCAACCACTTCGGCATCCCAAAGTGCCAGGATTACAGGCACGAGCCACCACGCCTGGCTGATATATATAGTATTTTTAATGCATTTCTGCTTTTTCCAGGTTCCACAAGAATTAAGGCATGTGACAGAGGAAATATTCAAAAACACTGCTGTCGATAATAATTTCCACTCTTTCTAAGTTTCAAAAAAAGGGAAGTCTTCTAAATATAATCCCACAAAAAGCATGCATTTTAAAATGTACTTCAAATATTTCAGAGGCAAAGATCAGACTCGGCACAGTGCCTCACACATGTAATCCCAGCACTTTGGGAGGCTGAGGTGGGAGGATTGCTTGAGTGCACAAGTTCCAGACCAGCCAGGGCAATGTAGTGAGACTTCATCTCTCAAAAATAGATTTTTAAAAATATATATTTAAAAAGGCAAATATCATAAATTAATTATTGTAATGCAAGTTTTAAATTTTTGATTAAAATATATAACACTGGCTACCAGTAAATAGGTTCATTCAAGATAGATGATCTTTGTAGATGTTAGTTTCAGCTGAAAAGTTATGAACACAATCTCAGGCGGAGTCTAGTAGCTTCAGCATTCTATAGTAATCAAAAAATTTTGGGTTTTGCTTTCTAAAGTTTCTCTCTCTCTCTCTCTCTCTCTCTCTCTTTTTGAGTCAAAATCTGGCTCCTGGCGCAATCTCGGCTCAGTGCAACCTCTGCCTCCTGGGTTCAAGCGATTCTCCTGCCTCAGCCTCCCAAGTAGCTGAGATGACAGGTGCCAGCCACCACACCTAGGTAATTTTTGTATTTTTTAGTAGAAATGGGATTTCACCATGTTGGCCAGGCTGGTCTTGAACTCCTAATCTAAGTGATCTGCCTGCCTTGGCCTCGCAAAGGGATTACAGGTGTGAGCCACTGTGCCCAGTCTGCTTTTTGAAGTTTCTAGGGTTGTTTCACATCAAAAACATGTCTCCTTCAAGACAGGTATGAAAAAATGACTTTTTAAATAAAGAGAAGGGTTATGATAAACATATACAAACTAAGGGAATAGAGTTTGTTCTGAGTTGTTTTCAAAAGAATAAAAATACATTTGTCTGAATTCTAATCAAAGGGTGTTGTGCTTGCAACTGTGCATCGTCTGAGCACACCTGTGGTTGTGGTGTTTTCCCATGCAGTCATTTGGTGCTGCGGTGACTCCTCTAAGAAATATTGGACTCCTTGAAGTGAAATAGTGGGCTTAAATAGAACCCTTCACTGGACTTCCTGATTGTTAAGCCCAAGTAGATCTCATTTGACTTCCTATAGTCCAGGACATGGACTGGAGTTTTAAAGACTTTGAAAAGTGGCCAGGCACAATTAATGGCTCATGCCTGTAATTTCAACACTTTGGGAGGCCGAGGCGGGACAGATCACTTGAGTCCAGGAGTTGGAGACCAGCATGGCCAACATGGTGAAACCTCATCTCTACTAAAAATACAACAATTAGCCCTGCGTAGTGGTGCATGCCTGTAATCCCTGTTATTCAGGAGGCTGAGGCATGAGAATCACTTGAACCCAGGAGGTAGAGATTGCAGTGGCCTGAAATGGCATCAGTGCACCCAGCCTGGGTGACAAGCCATGGGCAGTGATATGGACCTGTAGTCCCAGTTACTCAGGAGGCTGAAGTGGGAGAATCACTCAAGGCCAAGAGTTCAAGGCCAGCCTGGGCAACATAACAAGATCCCTGTCTTAAAAAAAAAAAGTGGCCATCGTTTGAAGTCAGTTGCTATAACACAACCCTCACTACATGTCCCTCATTCTAAGAATGCTACATGACATCAGCTTTATTTTGGGATTCCTTGGAAATGGTCCTTTTACTCCAGCCCATTAAGCCAAGGCAATAGGGTGTCCCAAGGAGAGTGAATCCTTGTCCCTTCATTTTGCAGATTCAGGGTTCAGGCCTAGAGCAGTAGGGTAGCCTCCCAAAGAAAGCACACAGTTCATCCCAGAGAAGACCAGCCATTTAGCGACCATGCCCTCCCCTGGATCCTGAATCCTATGGACAATGCATACCAACCCAGGTTCAGCTCCCCAGCACTTAACCACCTCCATCCTGCACAAAACTCTTCTTCAAAGGGCTGAAAACTCAAGGATCCCACTCAAGCTGAAGCACTGGGTCATTTTACCTCTAGGAAAAGTAATCAACCTCTCTTGAAGGTAGTAAGTGTCCTTGTGTCAACACTTCCAGGCCTTGAGAGGTTGATGCAATTTGTACCCTCTTCAGAAAAGGCCAAATATGCTTCCTCTGCAACAGTCCTGATTTCTCCCAATCTTTTTGCAAAGCAAAATCTGCCAACCGAAAATATAACCTATGAACAAAAGCCAGTTCTGTGCTTTTCCAAGCAGTCTAACAGCTTGGAAATTGTTATTATGCAATTAGTATTTGTTTTGAAATTGGTAATTTATCTTTTGCCTCAGTCAATATCACACTTCATATCCCAGATATCAGCATGGAACTATGGGGCAGGGACCCTGAGTGCAGTTGAGGCAGAAGAATAAGATCTGGAGGCAGGGAATCTAAGGCCATTTCACACTGACTTCCTAGAATTAAATTAAAAGGAAAACCCTAACTTTCCACGCCTAAGTAACAAAAGGACAAGTGGTTACTCCCTTTGCAAACCCCCATCTTTTCTGCACTGGCAGATGGGAAATGGAAAGTATCTCTGATTGGCTCTTTTTTTTCTCTCTGCAACCAATCAGACTGATTGCAGGCCACCACTTCATTTACATAAGGTGAACACCAAGTGGCCAATGGAAAACCTCTAGGGGGTACTTGGACCAGGGAAGATTCTGTAATTGGGCCTTCAGCGGCTGCTTGGGTCTGCTTCACCTTGTGGACTGTACTTTCGTTTTCAATACACGTCTGCTTTTGTGGCTTGTTCCATTGCTTTGTTTCTGTGTTTTGTCCAATTCTTTGTTCAAAACCCAGGAATCTGGACACCCTCTTCTGGTAACACAATGGTATAAACAAAATTTAATTATCAACTACACATCAATGGGTTGGGTTCCTCCATACAAAGTGTACATCTTTTTAAAATTATTTTTTGTAGAGACCAGATCTCAGTTTGTTACCCAGGCTGGTTTCAAACTCCTGGCCTCAAGCAATCCTCCTACCTTAGCCTTACAAAGTGCTGGAATTACAGGCATGAGCTACCACATTCAGCCAAAGAGTAGATCTTAAAGTGCATGTGTGAATTCCTAACATGTATATGCCAGTATTTTAGATTCTAGGAATACAAAAGATGCCTCATACACACGCTCTTACTTTCACAATCAAGAGACACAGAAGATTGAAGTGGTGACATTCAGGCATAGGCACCATAACTGATTTGCCTAGACTCATCCCAAGCACAGCACCCAAACAAAATTAGGGCCACTATGAGACGTGCAGATTTGGAGCATGACTTTTTCCTATGCTAGGCATTTCTTTTTTGAACAAGGGGAAAAAAGATGAAACAAAAGATGTTTTAAAATCAGAAGTGGAAAAGGAGGCTGTGGAAACCTAGGCGAGAAAGAAACCCATGGCAATGACTGGGCCCAGAGCTGATGCTCACTTTTAGGGAGCTATTTAGTAAAGGAGAGCTGTGAGTAGGACATCCTCTGAGAGTTAGCCAGTGTGTCACAAACAGATGGCTCTGAGCTGGGGGCGGTGGCTCATGCCTGTAATCCCAGCACTTTGGGAGGCCAAGTCGGGTAGATCACAAGGTCAGGATATCAAGACCATCCTGGCCAACATGGTGAAACCCCGGCTCTTCTAAAATACAAAAAACTAGCTGGGCGTGGTGGCGCAGCCTGTAGTCCCAGCTACTCAGGAGGCTGAGGCAGGAGAATCGCTTGAACCTGGGAGGCGGAGGTTGCAGTGAGCCGAGATCGTGCCACTGCACTCCAGCCTGGATGACAAAGTGAGACCCTGCCTCAAAAATTAAAAAATTAAATGACACTTTTTGGGGAAAAAAATACAGGCCGGACGCGGTGGCTCACACCTATAATCCCAGCACTTTGGGAGGCTGAGGCTGGTGGATTGCTTGAGCCCAGGAGTTGGAGATCTGCCTGGGCAACAAGGTGAAACCCTGTCTCTCCCCCACCTACCTCAAAAAAAAAATTAACCAGGCTTGGTGTCGCAGGCGCCTGTAGTCCCAGCTACTCAGGAGGCTGAGGTGGGAGGATTGCTTGAGCCCAGGAGGCGGAGGTTTGCAGTGAGCCGAGATCCGGCCACTGTACTCCATACTGGGCGACAGAGTGAGTCCCAGTCTCAAAAAAAAAAAAAACAAAAACAAAAAACCAAAAACCTCCTTTTGCCGGGGCATATTGGTGGAGACACGTGGCTAAGGGATAAGTATGCAGTTTTTCTTCTCTAGGCGGGAAACTTAATTGGAGTTTATCAGGCACGAGTCATTAACAAAATTTGCGCCATTTAAGCAAACAGGGCAATATGGGGCTTAGACGTCATAGCTCATCCCCATTCACGAAAAACCCTCTTTATTTGCTTGGTATTGGAAAGAAAAAGAAAATTTACATTCATACTTTCGTTTTAGTTTTTGAGATGGAGTCTCGCTCGGTCGCCCAGGCTGGAGTGCAATGGTGCGATCTCGGCTCACTGCAAACTCCCCTCCCGGGTTCAAGAGATTCTCCTGCCTCAGCCTTCCAAGTACCTTGGATTACAGGCATGCGCCACCATGCCCGGCTAATTTTTGTATTTTTAGTAGAGTCGGGGTTTCACCATGTTGGTCAGGCTAGTCTCGAACTCCTGACCTTGTGATCTGCCTGCCTCGGCCTCCCAAAGTTCTGGGATTATAGGCGTGAGCCACAGCGCGGGGACACATTCGTACTTTCATACATGACATGCACATACACACACACATTTATATATAATTACACACAGAAAGCACATGAAACAAGCAGAATTAACTGTTGTTCATACAGCCACTCATTGAAATGTATATTGTATACTGTGTTTGAAATAATATACTCGGCTGGGCGCGGTGGCTCACGCCTGTAATCCCAGCACTTTGGGAGGCAGAGGCGGGCGGATCACGAGGTCAGGAGTTCAAGACCATCCTGGGCAACATGGTGAAACTCCGTCTCTACTAAAAATACAAAAATTAGCCGGGCATGGTGGTGGGCGCCTGTAATCTCAGCTACTCGGGAGGCTGAGGCAGGAGAATCGCTAGAACCCGGGAGGCGGAGGTTGCAGTGAGCTGAGACCGCGCCATTGCATTCCAGCCTGGGCAACAGAGCGAGACTCGGTCTCAAAAAAAAAAAAAAAAAAAAAATATATATATATATATATATATATATATATATATATATATATATACTCAATGAAATATACTTCCTTTCAGGTATTTCAAGTTCAAGGCTGAGAAAGGATTTGGTCTCTTTCTTAGACTTGAGGAGCCTCACTCGGAACTGGAAGGATGCATGAAATCTAGTTGCCCCACCGGCTTATTTATATAGATACACACATCGCTTCCGGTCGGCGACGACTGCGTAGGTCCGAGGAAGGGTTTTGCAGACGTACCGGGAACTGTTTGCAAGGTTTCCTCAGATTTGGGGGTGTTCCGCAGCGGCGGGTCCAGGGAACCAAAGAAACAGAGCTCTTCCTAGGCTCGCGAGAGCACCCCCTTCTCCCACGGCTGCTGGGCTCCCCCAGTAGCAATGGCTCCGGTGTCCGGCTCGCGCAGCCCGGATGGGGAGGTCTCGGGTTCGGGGGGAAGACGTCGCAGTTCGTCGAAGAGTCCGAAGCCCAGCAAATCTGCCCGCTCCCCGCGGGGCCGCCGCTCTCGCTCGCACTCTTGCTCTCGGTCCGGGGACCGGAATGGACTCAGCCATCAGCTAGGTGGCCTCAGCCAAAGCTCCCGAAACCAATCCTACCGCTCACGCTCGCGATCGCGTTCTCGAGAGCGTCCCTCTGCGCCCCGGGGCATCCCCTTCGCTTCTGCCTCCTCGTCAGTCTATTATGGCAGCTACTCGCGCCCCTACGGGAGCGACAAGCCTTGGCCTAGCCTCCTCGACAAGGAGAGGGAGGAGAGCCTGCGACAGAAGTGAGTGAGACGGCCGCACTTTCTCTTGTACGAGCTTACGTGCCTTTGGAGTCCGATCTATCATTCCGCTTCTGACTATTCGCATTTCGCTCACTCTGCTTGCCTTGCGCCCATTTTCATTCCTTTCTTTAATCCACCCACGACAACCCTTTATTCGTCCTTTTCTTCCGTTACATTTTCCCTTACCCTCGGGCCCCTTCATATGGTGCCGTATTCTCCCACTACCCCCTTCCACCTCCTGTCTTGTTAGCAGATAATGCTCACAGCCTCAGACCTACCAAAATTGTAGCATTTCCTTGGTTGTGCCATTATCATTCGTGAACATATTTGTATTCCCCACTAGACTGAGCTCATGGAGGAGCCTGTGATCAGATGAGAGTTCTCATCACAGAATTCTACATGCCTGGTACTTAATAGGCGCTCAACCTTTGCTTGTTGAATGAAGGAACTCACAGGTTTGAGATAACAGGATATATATGTAGAAATGTTTTGTGGGGAATTAGGAAGGGATGAAATCAAGGGTTTAAGTTGGATAGGAAATAAACCTTCCCCTCAGACAAGACGATTAGATGCCTGTAGGAAAACTGATCTGATAAGCTATAGATAACCCTACCTTGAGAAGTCTTGTTAAGTGGTCTCAATCTTGACCACGAAAAATGATGCCAGGATGAGACTAGACCTCTAATGAAAGTGAATATTGGAGTGGAAGAATGCATAGTTTGGGGGTTGTTTTGTTTTGTTTTGTTTTGAGACAGGGTCTAGCTTTGTTGCCCTGTCTGGAGTGCAGTGGTGCAATCTTAGCTCACTGGAGCCTCAATCTCCTTGGGCTCCTATAGTCCTATAGCTGGGACTATAGGTGTGCACCACCATGCCTGGCTTATTTTTGTATTTTTTGGTAGAGACAGGGTTTCACCCTGTTGCCCAGGCTGGTATCAAACTCCTGGGCTCAAGTGATCCTCCTCCCTTGGCCTCTCAAAGTGCTGGGATTACAGGTGTGACCGCATGCCTGGCCGAGCCTGTCCTTTTCATCACTAGGCTTCATTACCTCCCACTGCCGGAATAAAAAGAATCAAGACATCTCCCAACTGTTGGAACTTTAACCTGCCCCTCAATGCCTGTAATATTTCTAATTTTCTCATTTTTAAGCATATAAGTGCACATAAATAACTTAGTACAGTGCCTGACACATAATTTAACAGTTAGAAAACATAAGCCATTAAGACTTACACAGCAATAATTATAAACCTTTTCCTTTCTCCTTAAAACTATGCGTTTTTGGCTGGGTGCAGAGGTTCATGCCTGTAACCCCAACACTTGAGGAGGCCAAGGCAGGAGGATCACTTGAATCTAGGAGTTCAAGACCAGCCTGGGCAATATAGGGATACCCGGTCTCTACAAAGAAATTTTTTAAATTAGCAGGGCATGTTTGCACGTGCTTGTAGTTCCAGCTACTGGGGAGGCCGAAGTGGGAGATCACTTGAGCTGGAGAGGTCAGGCTGCAGTGAGCCATGATCTTACCACAGCACTCCAGCTTGGGTAACAGGGAGATCCTGTTTCAAAA
Source organism: Cacajao melanocephalus (assembly GCA_963573385.1). Taxonomy (NCBI): domain Eukaryota; kingdom Metazoa; phylum Chordata; class Mammalia; order Primates; family Pitheciidae; genus Cacajao; species Cacajao melanocephalus. The sequence goes on along the minus strand of CAUYLG010045578.1, from coordinate 3,875 downwards.
AAAAAAAAAAAAGAAAAAGAAAGAAAAGGAAGAAAGAAAGAAAGGAAAAGGAGAAGCTCCAGAATCAGACTGAGTATGAAGCCCTTATAGCTGTGTGACCTTGGTCAAGTTACGTAACCTCTCTGAGCTCCATTTCTTCATCATTAAAAAGGGGATAAAATAAGTACTAAGAATTTGGGAATTGTAATAATTAGGTGCCTGGAACATAATAACTATTGCATTAGTGTTAGCTATTAATGTTTCATGCATAGGAGCAAAAACAGTAAAAACATTCCTGAGTTAGGTTGAAGACCTAACTCTCCAAAGTAAATTTTTCAGAAAGGTATCCACAGGCTATGTCAATCAAAAAGTAAATGGTTTCTTCTTGGAGAATCCTCACCAATAGATGTTAGAACTGCTTGGATGAAGCTTGCATATGTACATTTAGAAAATAAATAATTTATTTATTTATTTATTTTTGAGATGGAGTCTTTCTCTGTCTCCCAGGCTGGAATGCAATGGTGTGATCATGGCTCACCACAACCTCCGCCTCCCAGGTTCAAGTGATTCTCCTGCCTCAGCCTCCTGAACAGCTGGGATTACAGGCATGTGCCACCACACCCAGCTAAATTTTATATTTTTAGTAGAGATAGAGTTTTGCTATGTTGGCTAGGCTGGTCTCGAACTCCTGACCTCAGGTGATCTGCCTGCCTCAGCCTCCCAAAGTGCTGGGATTACAGGCATGAGCCACCTCACCCGGCCAATAATTTATCTTAACAATACAGATGAAACCAGGGGGCAACAGGTACGACAACAGGACTTCTGCTGTTAACAGTCTGGTAGACCTTCCTCCCCGCATATCTATAAATTCCAAGTACGGCTATAAGTATGTCACCTTTTAGATTGTCTGTTACTTCAGGCAAGAAACCCTCTCTATCTTACTCTGCATAATTATACCTTATCCCTGATTAAGGAAGCAAAAACAATTTATTCAAACACTCGTTCCAATTATATTTATTTTGTAAGGATTTTAAAAAACAAATGGAGTCGCCGGGCGAGGTGGCTCACAGCTGTAATCCCAGCACTTTGGGAGGCCAAGGTGGGCGGATCACCTGAGGTCAGGAGTTCAAGACCAGCCTGACCAACATGGTGAAACCTTGTCTCTACTAAAAATACAGAAATTAGCTGGGCGTGGTGATGGGTGCCTTTAATCCCAGCTACTCAGGAGGCTGAGGTGGGAGAATCGCTTGAAACTGGGGGGGTAGAGGTTGCAGTGAGCCAAGATTGTGCCGTTGCACTCTAGCCTGGGCAACAAGGGCGAAACTCTGTCTCAAAAAAAAAAAAAGGAGTCAAAAGCAGCTAAACTTTGAGGGAATGAGCCTTAGTCTTTGTTTTGTTTTGTTTTGTTTTTAGTTTATGAGTAATAGCAAACATTAAAACAAGAAACCAAAGGCATAAAACAAAAGAAATAAAGCTTAGTGTCCTTCAGAGAATAGATAGAAAATGCACTCCTTTTCCAAAAAGGAACTAAGAGGGAACAAACCTTGTATCTCATTGAGTATAGTTTTTTTGTTGTTTTTTGGGGTTTTTTTTTTTTTTTTTTTTTTGAGACAGAGTTTTGCTGTGTTACACAGGCTGGAGTGCAGTAGCATGATCTTGGCTTACTGCAACCTCCACCTCTCGGGTTCAGGGGATTCTCTAGCCTCAGCCTCCTGAATAGCTGGGACTACAGGTGCATGCCACCACGTCCAGCTAATTTTTGTATTTTTTTAGTAGTGACAGGGTTTCACCGTGTTGGCCAGGCTGGTCTCAAACTCTTAACCTCAGGTGATCCACCGATCTTGGCCTCCCAAAGTGCTGAAATTACAGGCATGAGCCACCGTGCCTGGCCCTGAGTATAGTTTTTGTTAAATAAAACTTTCTGACTAGGTGCAGTGGCTCATGCCTGTAATCCCAGTGCTTTGGGAGGCTGAGGCAGAAGGATTGCTTGAAGCCAGGAGTTCAAGACTAGCTGGGGCAACAAAGCAAGACCTCATCTCTACAAAAAATAAAAAACTTTTTTTTTCCAGCTGGGTGCGGTGGCTCACGCCTATAATCCCAGCACTTTGGGAGGCTGAGGTGGGCAGATCATGAGGTCAAGAGTTTGAGACCAGCCTGGTCATCATGGTAAAACCCCGTCTCTACTAAGAATACAAAAATTAGACGGGTATGGTGGCACATGCCTGTAATCCCAGCTACTCAGGAGGCTGAGGTTGGAGAATTGCTTGAACCCGGGAGGTGGAGGTTGCAGTGAGCCAAGATCGAACCCCTGCACTCCAGTCTGGGCAACAGAGTAAGACTCCATCTCGGGAAGAAAAAAAAAAAAGCTGTTCTTTCATTTTCAGAACTTCAGTTGTTTTCTACGCCTAATGCATCATCTGTATTTTCTTCATTAATTCCTTGGTTTCTGAAAACCGAAGGTTTAACCAAATCAAAGGAGACTTCTCTTCACCTTTCATAAATCTGTAAACAAATGAAGTTATTTCCAAATGTGAAACTGTTTCTGTCACATATTACAGACGATGAAATGAGCAGTTAAGAGCTAAGTCATGGATTCAGGAGAAGGGATGGACTTGGCAGTCACCCAGGCCATCATTTCTATAGCCTGTACCATTTGATAGTATCATCAGAACATCAGACCTTACGTGATGAGTTTATATTTAAGCCAAATTTTTATTCATGTTCAAAATGTAAAGGGGAAAAAGGCTTAACTAGACTTCTATTGAATTGGATTATATATTTAGGAAATAACTAGGCCATTGAGTTATAATTTACATGTCTTTATCTGCTAGGAGATTAAGTGAGAGAGAGAGAATTGGAGAATTGGGAGCTCCTGAGGTATGGGGACTTTCTCCAAAGAATCCTGAACCAGAGTAAGTGATTAAAAAATATCTTTTTAAAATGTTATAACATGTGTTTAAATTCTGAGTGTATTGTCAAAATGTTTAAGTGAAGAACTTTAAATCTATCTCGTATTTTTCTTCTTTCTTGTGATTTATGTTCTTCTACCCCTTAAGTTTTAAAAACATAGAACATATGTAACGATTAAAACATGTTGCTAGTAGATTTTAGCATAATCTAAAATAATTCAGGGGGCATGAATTCCCTATTAATAGAAAGGTTCATTGTTAAATAATACACTTATTATTTTAAATTGTTTTTTCTCAACTAACTCAGTAGCAGATTGCATGTCAGATGTTAGCCTTACAAAGAGATTTTTTTCTTTTTTTCTGAGACGGAGTCTCACTCTGTTGCCCAGGCTGGAGTACAGTGGCGCAGTTTTGGCTCACCAAAACCTCCACCTCCCAGGTTCAAGTGATTCTCCTGCCTCAGCCTCCTGAGTAGCTGTGATTATAGGCGCCTGACACCACGCCAGCTAATTTTTGTATTTTTAGTAGAGAGGGGGTTTCACCATGTTGGCGAGGCTGGTCTCGAACTCCTGACCTCGTGATCCACTCACCTCAGGCTCCCAAAGTGTTGGGATTACAGGTGTGAGCCGCCACACCCGGCCTACAAAGAAACTTTTTAAAACGAATATACCGGTATGGTTTTTTTTAAGTTAATATTCCTATATCCAATACTATGCAGGCTTCATGCTTTTTCTTTTTTCTTATTTCTTTTCTCTGATGCTACTCATAAGTTTTCTTCCCTCTCCTCTATTTCTGTGCCAACTTTAGGTTGAGACAATGTGCTTCACAGGTAAACCTGTAATTTATGACTGGATAATAAAGCATTACTATGTGAAACTTGTTCTTTTTTTTTTGAGACGGAGTCTTGCTCTATCTCTAGGCTGGAGTACAGTGGCGCAATCTCAGCTCACTGCAACCTCTGCCTCCTGGGTTCAGGCAGTTCTCCTG
>CAUYLG010045576.1:0-35281 GCA_963573385.1 Cacajao melanocephalus | reverse complement strand
GTGGACTCAGGGAGAGGAGCATCACACTCTGGGGGTAGTTGGGGGGGTATAGGGGAGGGGTGGGGAGGTGAGGAGGGATGACATGGGGAGAAATGCTGGATATAATATACACCTAAAGTAAAATAAAAATAAAAAAATAAGACATACTAAGTAGGAAATACTGAGTAATGAATGGCAGTTACCATAATATGTGTTTTTACACAATATTAGTTTTCCTAATGATATATTAAAAACAATAAAAGCCTATGGAAAGTTTTTAAATTTAGCAGCCTTGTTTCAAAAAGGATTTTAGTGAACTCATTCTGGCTTATATTGATCACTGCATTTCATATGATTATTTTAAACTCAGAAAATACCACTCTCCAATTAGAGGAGTTTTTGATCTAGTCAATAACAGAATATGAAGTGCACTAGAACAAAACAAACTAACAGCAGTCTTTAATAACCTAAACAAATCCAAGTATCCTTTATTTATATTAAAAGAAATAAGAAAAGGAATAAATAAGGCAAACCAAGAATTAGGCAACTTTTACATTTCCATGTTTACTTTGCTTTCTCATCATATTATGGTGTCAACTAGTTTACTGTGGAGTTCTTTAAGATTCATATAAAAATCCCTTCTCTATTACCATGTTATCTAGTTCTGAATTACAAAGAAAATATGAATGGTGTATGATTTTATTAATACCGAAACCGTAACTTCCAAATTAGTTAAACAGCTATGAATGTGAGAGCTATGTTACTGATAAATTTATAGTATGAAGCAAAATAAACCTTCACTTAACATGAACAATCTTGAAAATTAACAACAGAAGCAAAACATAAATCTATAAGTTACTCATGTGTAACAGGACAAAATAAAGATATACGTCTTTTTCCCTCCAGCCTCTACTATACTGCACTAATTAGAAAGCTCACTACTCTCTTCTAGCATAAAGCAAAAATTCTACTTCAGACTTCCCTAGAAGTGGATCTATAGGATATACTCCCGTAAGGTTCCCTGGCCAAGAGAACACTGCCAGCCCTGCCTTTAAGCTCTCAGTCTCAATGCTCTCTCTACCTCATCTATCAAAGCATCTTCATACAGATGTGGGTAGGAAGCGGGGACAGTGTTATGGATATTGGCCAAAGCTCTCAGGACTCTCATCTTACTGGTTTCAGCATGGGCTCGTGGACCCCACAGGAACTCACAGCGTGGAGGATCACTGTTGCACACCTGCCGGTACTCCAGGTACTTATCTTGCACCAAATCTTCCATAATGATCTTCCGGGGCTGCCCATAGATTGGGTGCATGTTTCCATCATAGATCCCCAAAACACCCAGGAAGTCCCAGACCTCCTTTTCAGTGGCACGGTTCCCTCTCATGAAAATGAAACTCAGGAGAGACATCAGCATACCCGACTTCGCTAGCCCATTAACACCATTCAGACTTCCTTCATCGGAGAGGCCCAGCTTGCTGACAAGGGTGTAGGATTCGCCACTGGAATCCATTTCTTTCAATTCAACGCCAAAAACCACCGCCAAATGATTGGAGGTTTTCTTGAGGATCTCAGGCAAGTACACCTTGTACTTTCTGCTAATACGCTTCAGCATGTCTGCCTTCAAAATGATCTCTTTCTTCTCAAACTTCTCCTGTAGGAATTGCACCAACGCACTCGCCTTCCTGTTTAGAGGATCTCGATCTGAGATCTTAAAGAAGGCAGCTCTCTGGGAGGCGATTGCACTTTCCTCATCTTGACTCAAGCCAGCCATATCAGATTTTGAGTATGAAACGCCTGCATCAAGAGACCCAGTGGATGAAACTCCCTGAGACCCCTGAGGAATGGAGGCATTAGGGGAGGTGCTTGGATTTTTCTCATCTTGACCCTTGGCAGCCACATCAGATTTTGAGCATGAACCACCTGCATCAAGAGAGGCAGTGGGTGAAGCTCCCTGAGACCCCTGAGGAACAGAGGCATCAGGGGAGGTGCTTGCACTTTTCTCATCTTGACCATTGGCAGCCACATCAGATTTTGAGCATGAAACACCTGCATCAAGAGAGGCAGTGGGTGAAACTCTGTGAGACCCCTGAGGAACAGAGACATTAGGGGAGGTGCTTGCATTTTTCTCATCTTGACCCTTGGCAGCCACATCAGATTTTGAGCATGAAACACCTGTATCAGGAGAGCCAGTGGATGAAGCTCCCTGAGACTCCTGCGGAACGGAGGAATCAGAAGTCTTACGACGAGCACCCTGACAAACAGGATAAGAAGAAGAGGAAGAGCGGGGATCTTCTTGCTTCTCTGCAGTTGTCTGGGAACCTGTGAGACCCTGAGGCTGACCATGGGTCTCTCGGCGTTTCTCACGGGCACGATGCTTACTCTTCTGACCCCGAGGCATGATGGTTGTGGCCTGTGACAGCAGGTAGGAGTGTGGGCAGGAAGGCTGGCACCTGAACGGGAGAGAGTGACATCACATCAACACCTTCAGCAGAGAGCAACCAACTGGCTTTAACCAGGGCCCCTTCTACAGGTTTTTGAGAAAGAACTGCTCTAGGAACTCAGAGGACTCCTATTCTGGTAAGTTTGTGTCCTTCGAACTCAGGAGGAAGTTAAGAGTGAGTATTAGACTGTAGCATGACAGCCTATTTTGGGGCTTACTGAGGTGACAGCAGGGGCTGGCAGTGCAGGCCCCTCTGTTCAGGGGTCTGATCCTCTCTATTTATATTCAGGATCATCATAAAAATTGCTGACAAGACCCAGAGGCCCATTCTCTGCAGCTCTGAAATTGACACTAGAAATTTTTACAATACTGATGAGGAGGAAATAAAGAAGCACTTCTGCCCAACACTTCATTCCAGGGACACCCAGACTGCCTACCGCCAACAACAGCGGGGACATGTGAGTTCTCTTGCTGTTTTAGTGAGAATTGTCCCCACAGTTATCAGACTCCTCACCCTGACTCTTCCCACAACCTGGAAATCGCCCTCGCTGACCTGCTGCCATCTCCTTACAACCAGGGCCCGACTTCTCACTCGCTCACGGGAACAAAGTGAGAATGCACTTCAGTCTCTATAAAGACCTGCCGGGACCCCAGACTGACGTCAGCAGCAGAGTTCGGTGTCACCCCGTTCTGGGGCATGGAGTCCCCTCAATCTTAAGGAGGATTCTCTTTTTAACTACGGAGTGCCTGAGATTTCTCTCCCTCCTGACCTGAGTCCACCAGCCTTGGACCGAGGCCTTCATGCTCTTCAACCCGAAGGAAAAAGTGAATGCACTTTGGGCCTAGCGGCCATGCTTGGGGACTCCTCAGGGACCGGCTCAGGGGCGAGATAGGACAGGGCTCTCTAGAGCCGCCTTTTTTTAGGGAGAAGGGATTTGGGGTTGTCAGGCAATGTCCCCCAGTTCTAGGTCAGGATACTCACTAGACAACTGAGATCTACGATGCCTCTTTCCGCTGACCTGACGTAGCACTTTTCAGACCAAGGCTCGGGCCCAGCCGCCTTTCTAGGCGGAAGTCAGGGGGAACCACTTCCGGCCATGCCCACCTGACCTTCCGAGCATTACAATAGGGGTGGGGCTCTGTCACTCTCCGTGTGTTCTGTGGGCGGGGTGGCTCCCGGAAAACTCACATAAAATTCTTTCTGGGGCTCTTTGTGGACCCTTGGACTTCTCTGTCTGCTGAGCTTAATCAGTCAACAGGAGATCAAGGATCTCATTCCCTGAGAGTCCCGAGTAGGAAGTAAGATGGAGCCTGAGCCAGGAAGCCAGGCCGGGACGCTCCAAGACTGACAGTAGGGGTGGGGCTCCATGGGACCCCTTCTAGTACTCAGCAACAACAATGATCAATAGTTATAGTATGAAGATTGACTGGATAAAGGTTTATTTATTTGTTGGTTTGTTGGCAAGACCACTCTAAAGGCAACACTGCATACTTCATTTAAGAGATACACAATGTCTGTTATCACCTTTATGGTGATGTTGGTGGTCATCGAGGATTACCACTTTTATCAACTAATCCATTAGGGGCTGCAGAATGATTATTCTGTCTAAAACAGTTCTATACTTAGAACCTTTTTCTTGTCTGCCTTTTGTTTTCCTGATGTAATGATAAATGTATTTATAGTATTCTCTTATAATCTTTAAAACTCTTCTGTACGTAAATTTTGTAGGTTTATTTAATATCACTTAGTTCCATTTTTTCAAAATAGATAACACTTAAAAAAGTTTTTTATAGAAATGTAATAAATGTTATTTAAATGTCATACTATATAAACTGTTATGTAAATCTTTTGAATAAACTGGCTTTCATTAGTTGACTGTACTGCTTCTTAATTCATCATTTCTGCATTTATCATCGTTATTTTCTACCTTTTACTTATTTGGGCATAATATGCCATTGTTTCTGTAGCCTTTGGATCATTTGTAGGTTTTACTTTTCTGATAAATATATTTAAAGTTATAATATTCTTTTCAGTACCACTTGGACTTTTTCCCATAGTAGTACTGTGGTGCTTTATGTGTAGTGTTCAAAGATTGTAGAAGTTCAATGAATCTCTCCGTTATGCTCTTAGAATTTTTGAATATATATAAAATATGTTTGTATATTATATACTTTATATATAATGTACATATTTATATAACAGAATTTGAACACAAACATGTACATACATACATTCACACATACACATTTATATGTAACAGCATTTTTTCTAGAAGTGAAATGACGGTTTCTCATGAAGAAATTAATATAATTGGCCAACTCTAACAGTCAAAGATTATCCAGGAAACAGAAACCACTCTAAATGCAGGAAATAGGTTACTGGAGAAGTCAGCCAATAACAGTGGAACAAATAATACCTATCAACTCAAGGAAGGCTCTCCTACCTCTAAGCTGGAGGAAGAAAGAGAAAATACATTATTACTGAAGTGTAAGAGTTGTGGTCAACAGGATCGGAAATCATGGCTGACCAATAATGAAGGAATTTCTAGCTGTGGACAAGATGTATTTATTGAAGAAGCCACCTGCTGCAGAGAGGAAGAAGGTAAAAAACTTTGGGCACTTCCAGTCTCCTGAGCTCTCATCTCCAGCTTTTCCACTTTTTGGCTGAACTGAGCTGACATCCAGGTGTTGAAGAGCACATAGCATAAGAAATGGGAGTCAGACATTTTATAATGGAGAATAAAGAAGGGGAGGCTTGAGGCATGGACCTCAAGGCAAGAAGGTCCAAGGACGGACATAAGTCACAGACAGCATAGATGAGAAAAATTATATATAAACCAATACAGAATAATGTTTAAAACTAACATTCATTCATGCTTAAAAAATACATATTTCCAGTCTGGTAAAGAATATATACAAAACAACAACAGTAAACATCATATGTAATTTGAAAATATTGAAAGATTTTACTTTAAAATTAGAAAATAGAAAAGGATGCCTGATGTCATCATTTCTATTTAACTTTTTAATCAAGATACTACATAGTTCTATAATAGCAATTGGAAAAATAAAAGGGATAGAGATCAGAAAATTAAAAGGACAATTACTATCATTAATAGAGTATTATAAAGTATGTGTGTGAATACTAATGAAAAACTATCAATGAAAGTATTTTTTAAAGTTGGTGCACATAGGGCAAAATATAAACGTGTATTTTCTGTAGCAACAAACAATATGAAAATGAAAATCAAAATATAATTTATTATAATCAAAATATTAGTGCCTATTTATATGACTGTAATCTGTACATATACAGCTATTACTTATATAAATAAATAAAAAGTAAGTACACAGAGAATGGTTATATGTTTATGTAAAGAAAAATTCAATATTATAAACATTCATTCTCTGCAAATAGAATCTGCAGTATATGATTCTCTCAAAGAAACTCAATAGAGTTTTGTGTATGAAAATGTACAGGCTGATTCTAAACTTAAATTGACTTGCAAATGGCCAAAATATAAGAGGACTTACTCTCCTAGATGTTAAGAATTTTTTGAAAAACTATAGTAATTATATGGATTTTGTTCCTCATTTGGTTAATATGGTATATTACATTTATTGATTCTTGTATGTTGAACCATTCTTGCATCCCTGGAGTAAATCTCACTTGACCATAGTGAATTATCTTTTCTGTTGAATTAAGTTTGCTAGTATTTTGTTGAGGATTTTTGCATCTGTGTTCATCAGGAATACTGGTCTGTAGTTTTCTTTTCTTCTATTGTTCTTGCCTGGCTTTGGTACTAGGGCAAATGCCAGCCTCATAAAACAAGTTGAAAGTATTTCCTCCTCTTTGGTTTTTGGGAAGAAATTGAGAAGGATTGCTATTAGTTCTTTAAATGTTTGGTAGAATTCAGCAGTGAAACCATCAGGTCTTGGGCTTTTTCTGAAGACATACTTTTAAATTACTGATTCAATCTCCTCACTTGTTACTGTTTAGTTCAGATTTTCTACCTCTTCCTGATTCAGTCTCGATAGATTGGGTGTTTCTAGAAATGCATTTATTTGTTTTAGGTTATTCAATTTGTTGGTGTGTAATAATAATCTCTTATAATCCTTTTTGTACTTCTGTGGTGTCAGATATAATGTCTCCTGTTTCATTTCTGATTAGTTTATTTGAATTTTTTTTATTGTTAGTCTAGGTTTGTTGATTTAATTTTGTCTTTATCTTTTCCAAAAATGATCATCCTGATGGATACAGAAAAGGCTTCTCACAAAATTTAACATCCTTTCATGATAAAAAAAAAAAAACTCTCAATAAAGTAAATATTAGAAGAGAAAATGACTGATTAAATGCAGCCAGGAAGTGCCGTTCCCACAGAGAAAGACCACAGTTTTGACTACACCAACATAATTTGAACAAATCTTTGGAGAGAAAACATCCAATGTTGATAGAGAAAAGATTCAGTCGCTGAAGCTGAAGAGAGAGAGCTAGAAACTCCACGTGGGGTGCGTGAATGCTGTAACTGGTTCCTAGCCCTGAACTGTGCCTGGGGAAGGGGTGAGTGAAGGGATTGGGGGACTGCGGGACTGCTTACTCTCACCACAGACCTCTGGGATTCTAGCTGCAGTGGACCCAACACCCTGACAAATGTGTGAGCTGGCAGGATCTTCCCAGAGACTAGACAAAGACAAAGCTGCTATCTACCAAAAAAGACCCTGGACCAGGATTCACAGCCAAAATGTACCTGACATACAAAGAAGAACTAGTACCAATTCTACTAAAACTATTCTAAAAAATCAAGGAGGAGAGGTTCCTCCCTAACTCATTTCTATGAAGTCAACATCAGTCTGATACCAAAACCTAGCAGAGACACAACGAAAAAAGAAAACTTTAGACCAATATTCTTGATGTACATGGATATAAAAATCCTCAACAAAATACTAGCAAATTGAATTCAGCAACACATCAAAAGGTTAATACACTATGATCAAGTAAGCTTCATTCCTGGGATGCAAGGCTGGTTAAGCATATGCAAATCACTAAATGTAATTCATCACGTAAACAGAACTAAAAACAAAACCACATGATGACCTGAATAGGTTGAAAAAAAGCTTTTGATAAAATCCAACATCCTTTCCTGTTAAAAACCATCAACAGACTAGGCATAGAAGGAATCTATCTCAAAATAATAAGTGCCATCTATGACAAACCCACAGCCAACATCATACTGAATGGACAAAAGCTACAAACACCCCCTTCAGAACTGGAACAAGACAAAGATGCCCACTCTCACCACTCCTATTCAACACAGACTGGAAGCCCTGGCCAGAGCAACTGGGCAAAGAAAGAAATAAAAGACACCTAAAAAGGAAAAGAAGTCAAACTATCTCTCTTCAGTGACAATATGATTCTATACCTAGAAAATCCTAAAGAGTCTTTCAGAAGACTCCTAGAATTGATAAATGACTTCAATAAAGTAGCAAAATACAAAATCAATGCACAAAAATTAGTAGCATTTCTATATACAAAAACATTCAGGCTGAGAGTGAAATCAAGAACAAATTCCCATTCACCATAGTCGCAAAGAAAATGAAATACCTAGAAATACAACTAACCAAAGAGGCGAAATATCACCACAAGGAGAACAACAAGACACTGCTGAAAGAAATCGGAGACAACCCAAAAAAATGGAAAAACATTCTATACTCATGGATTAAAAGAATCAATATTCCTATCAAACTATGAATATAATTATTCATAGAATTAGAAAAAGCTGTTATACGACTCATATGGAACCAAAAAAAGGTCTGAGCAGCCAATGGATTCCTAAGTAAAAATAACTACGCTGGAGGTATCACACTACCTGTCTTCAAACTATAATGTAAAGCCACAGTAATCAAAACAGCTTGGTACTGATACAGAAACAGACACATAGACCAATGTACAAGAATAGAAAACAGACATACAGACACATACCTACAACCACCTTATCTTTGACAAGGCTAATAAAGAGAAGCAATGGGGAAAGGACTTCCTATTCAATAAATAGTATTGGGATAACTTCCTAGCCATATGCAGGACATTGAAGCTGGACCCCTAATGTTTACCATATACAAAAATTAAAATGGATCAAATATTTAAATGTAAGACTTCAAACTGTAAAACTCTTGGAAGACAACCTAAGAAATTCTTTTCTTGGCATTAGCCTTGGCTAAGCCCCTCCCCCCCAAAAAAATGCAAGAAAAACAAAAATAGATAAGTGGGACCTAATTAAACCGAAAAGCTACTGCACAGCAAAAGAAACTATTAACAAAGCAAGCAGACAAGCTACACCAACAATGTTCAGTCTGACAGTAAAATCAGAATGGGAGAAGATATTCACAAACTATACATCCAACAGAGGCCCAATATCCAGAGTCTATAGGGAACTTAAGTCAACAAGTAAAAATCAAATAACCTCATTAAAAAATGGGCAAAGGACATGAACAGACTGTTCAAAATGAAGTCACACAACTGGCCAAGAAATATTTAAAAAATGCTCATCATCACTAATCATCACAGAAATGCAAACCAAAACCACAGTGAGATACTATCTCACAGCAGTTAGAATGGCTACTATTAAAAAGTCAAAAAAAAACAGATGCTGGCAAGGCCACACAGAATAGGGAACGCTTATACGCTATTGGTGGAAATGCAAATTAGTTCAGCCACTATGGAAAGCACTCTGGGAGGTTTCTCAAAGAACTTAAAACAGAGCCACCATTAGACCCAGGAATCCCATTACTAGGTATATACCTAAAAGAAAATAAGTCATTCTAAAAAAAAGACACATGCACTCATACATTCATCACTACATTATTCACAATAACAAAGGCATGGAATTAATCCAGATGCCCATCCGTGACAGATTGTATAAAGAAAATATAGTACCTATACATCACGGAATACTACCCAACCATATAAAAGAATGAAATAATGTCCTTTGCAGCAACATGGATGGAGCTAGAGGCCATTACACTAAAATTAATGCAGGAACAGAAATCCAAATAATATATGTTCTCATTTATCAGTGGGTTCTAAACATTGAGCACACATAGACTTAAATATGGGAACAAAAGACACTATGGACCACTAGGGGTTACAAAACTACCTACTGGGTACTATGCTCACTACCTGGGAATTCATAGTACCCTACTGGGTACTATGCTCACTACCTCACTACCTGATGGAATTCATACTCCAAACCTCAGCATCATGCAATATTTCCATGTAAAAAAACTGCACATGTACTCCCTGTATCTAAAAAAAAAGTTGAAATTAAAAATAGGTATAGAAGAAATGGACTTCAACACAATAAAAGTCATATATGACAACCCTACTTCTTACATTATAGTAAATGATGTTAAGTTAAAAGTTTTTTCTAAGATCAGGAACAAGATAAAGATGCCCATTCTTGCCACTTCTATTGAACATATTATTGGAAGTCCTAGCCAGAGTAATTAGAAATGAAAAAGAAAAGGCATCCATATAGGAAAGGAAAAAGTGAAAATATCTGTGCTTGCTGATGATATGATCTCGTATATAGGCAACCCTAAAAACCATCATAAAACTTGTTAGTACTAATAAATTCACTAAGGTTTCAGGTTACAATATCAACATATGAACTCAGTAGCATTTCTATACACTAACAATGAACTATCCAAAAAATGAATTAAGAAAACAATTTCATTTACAATAGCATCCAAAATAAAACAAAATATTAAGGAGTAAATTTGACAATAGAGGTAAAAGAGCTGTACACTGAAAACTATAAAACATGGGTAAAAGAAATTGGAGAGATCCAAGTAAATGGAAAGATATCTGGCTTTCATGGGTTAGAAGAATGAAGAATAAATATTGTTCAAATGTATGTACTACCCAAAGCTATCTGCAGATTCTATACAATACTTATCAAAATACCAATGTCATTTTTTAGAGAAATAGTAAAAGCAATCCTAAAATTTATATGGAACCAGAAAAGACCCTGAATAGCCAAAGCAATCTGGAGCAGAAAGAACAATGATGAAGCCATCCCACTCTGATTTCAAAATATAAACTTATTATAATCAAAACAGTAGGATACTGGCATAAGACAGCCACATTAACCAGTGGAACAGGATAGAAAGCCCAAAAATCAATTCAAATACTTATGATCAATTGATTTTTGACAAAGTTACTAAGAACACACAATGGGGAAAGAGATGTCTATTCAATAAATTGTGTTGACAAAACTGGTTATCCACATGCAGAAGAATGAATTCAGACCCTACTTTCACATGATATACAAAATAAACTCAAAATTGGTTAATAACTTAAGTGTAAGACCTGAAAGTGCAAAGCTCCTAGAAGAAAACAGGAGAAAATCTTTGTGATATTGGTCTGAGCAATGATTTCTTGGATAGGACTCCAAAAGCACAGGCAATAAAAAACAAAATAGACAAACGGAAATGGGCTTATACCAAACTAAAAAGCTTCTGCATAACAAAGGAAAAAAATTAACGGGGTGAATGTGTAGCCCTCAGATTGAGAAAATCCTTGCAGACCATACGCCTGATAAGGGGCTAATGTCAAAAATCTATAAGGAATCCAAACAATTCAGCAATAAAACAACCTGATCAAAAAGGAGAAAAGGATCTGAACTGATGTTTTAGAAAAGAACAGGTACAAGTGGCCAGCAGATATAGGAATAAAAATGCCCAATATATAGGGGAATGACAACCAAAACCAGTATGAGATATTACCCCACACCTGTTAGAATTGGTTTTATAAAAAACACAAGTGATAGCAAATGTTGGCAATGATGTGGAGAAAAGGGAATCCTTGTACACTGCTGGTGAGAATGTAAATTAGTTTAGTCATTTTGGAAAATGGTATGGAAGTTCCTCAGAAACTAAAATTAGAATTACCCTATGATCCAGTAATCATACTTCTGGGTATGTATTCAAAGGTACTGAAATCAGTCATTTCAGCATATATATATATATACATATATATATATACATACACACACATACACACACACGTGTGTATATATATATGTACATATACACACACTATATATATATATTTATATATATGTGCACAGTGGAATATTATACAGTCTTAAATAAGGGAATTCTGTCATTCGTGACAACATGGATAGAACTGGAGGACATTATACTAATTGAAATCAGCTAGGAACAGGAAGAAAAATACTATACGCTCTCACTTATATGTGGAATCTAAAAAAGTAGATCTCATGGAAACAGAGAGCAAATGGTTACCAGAAACTTGGGTTTTGGGGATAGGAAATAGAGAGATGTTGATTAAAGAATATAAAGTTTCAGTTAGACTGGACGGGTAAGTTTTAGTGATCAATTGCCACATGGTGACCACAATTAGTCATAATATATCGCACAATTCAAAATTGCCAAAAGAATGGATTTTTAAAGTCTTCACCACAATAAAATAAGTTGATGAGATTATGGCTATGTTAGTTTGATTAAATCTTTCTACAGTGTATACACAGAAAAACATTACATTGTATCTCGTACACAATTATTTTGACCAATTAAAAATAAATTTCAGAATACTGTAGTAATTAAAAATTGATGACATACTTACAGAGATAAGAAAAATAGACTAGTAGAACTGAATAGAATATCCTAAAATAGACCTTATACATAAATTATTGATTATTAGAAATGTCATTTCAGGAAAGTGGATAAAGAAGAGTATTTTTACTAAAATAAGAGTAGAACAACTAGATATACAAATGTGGGAAAAAAAGTGGCTAGAACACTTCTTCACACAGTACAAAAATTAATTATAGGAGAGATTAAAGCCTTACTTTAAATATTTTATGATGAAAATGTTTAAACTTACAAAATAGTAGAGAAGAATAAAAATAATTTTGCATATATGTTTTTCTCAACTAGAGAGACAACAGCACTGGGCAAGTAGGGCATGTGGAAGTAAAGTACTGAAAAGTACTGAAAGACTGATGACACTAGTCAAGAGAGTAATAGGAGGGCTGGCTGGGTAACATGAGCTGGAGAGAAAGAGAAGAAATGGCAAGTCCTTCTAATAAACGACAACTTAGTCATTTCCCTTTTCTCCCCTCAATACCATTTGTTGTCCCTGATACTATTATGGACCTTTACTTTCAAAGAGTAGTGGATGAGACTTGTTACTGGCTTGGGAGAAAGCTACCTGGGCCAAAGATCTGTTCATTCCATCTACCTGCACACCAGCACCAGTCTCACCACTGACCTGTGGATCTCTGGTTTCCCAAGAAGTATAAATTTGACAGTAGTGTTATAGAAAGTAGTAACTAAGGGATATAGGAATGATTACAGACACACTGAAGAGAACTAAAATGTTACTGACTTAGAGGTAGTGCCAACTTATCCACATGTGATAGGAGCAGTATCCTATCTCATTCCCCAACAGGATGAGTGTTTCTGCTGTAAGGATCAAATAAAAAAAAAAGGAGCATGGCCCTCGCTCTCTTGTCCAGGTGGAGGCATCCTGCACATTCTTAGGTTTAGCTGAAAAACCCTATTGTAAAAGCTCATAATTTGGGTTTAGAGTACTTAATGGAACAAGGGAGGAGTTTCTCTCTTTGTTGCTTTCATGACTACTCTGAAAAGCGATCAGAAAGCAGGAAGTAATGTTGAGTTAATTCCACAGTGGGCAGGCAGCTTAGCATGATCCCATTGTGAGGGCCTCTTCCTCTAGCTAGTGAACTATTAGGTTGGTTCAAAAGTAATCATGGCTTTTTCCATTTAAAGTAATGACAAAAAAAAAATATAACCACACCAAGGAAGGTTGTCCTTGGAAGTGCCTAAATGAGGACTCTCTACTGTGTAAACTGTATTTGAGGCTCCAGAGGGAAAGCATTTAGGCTGATAGCCTATGCTTAAATGTGGAGAAGTCACCCAGAAATTGGTCCAAAGGATCATAATCTGAGGGGATCTGGAGGAAGATGGGTGCTATCTTGCTTGCCTCATCAATTATGAGTACTTCCCAGCCCAAAGCAAGGCTGGCTTCCACCTCTATTCTACATATTTCCTTTCAGTTATTCTCAACTTTGACTATAAGAACAACTCTTCCTTACTCAAACATTTCATTAACTTATTTCTACCTGTTACAGGTAACGCTTTAGGCTTAGAAACTTGGAATATAAAGAATGAAGAAAAACTGGAAGGAAGAATTACTGTCAGGGCAAATGTCATAGACTGTTTTTCTTACATTCATTTTTTATTGCTGCATAACAAAGTATCACCAGTTTAGCAAAGAAAAACAAATTTATTATCTCACAGTTTCTGTGCGTAAAGAGTCCAGGTGAAACTCAACTGAGGTTTCTGCTTTAGGGTTTCACCTGGCTGCATTCAAGGTATCAGCTGTGCTGTGTTCTCATCTAAGCTCGCTGTCACTATGTCGACAATAGGGCTAAGAAACCTGCTGTGCAAATGTAAAATTACCATGTTTTATACACCGGATGAAGTGTCTACGAAGCTCCTTGGAAAAAGAAAAGACACCTGATTTTAAGATGTGCCTTCTGAAAAACAAAGGGTATGGCAGAATATGGCAATATCACACCATGTTGGAGAAGCCCTCTAAGCTGAAATAAATCTATGCATCACTTTGGGCTATGGAGAATAATGAAACTTGTTTAACTAAACATATAGAACCAGTAAAAAATAGCTTACAAAAAGAATAAGCCATAGGTATGTGTAAAACAATATCTTTTGTTGAGAACTCATTTAGAAGTAATAAAACTAATTATAAAAGAATGACATAGAAGGGGGGAGAATGAAAAAGAAAAAAGTAACTCCCCCTATAATACCACCATATTTCCAGTAAAGAAGGAAAGTAAATGCTATAAAGATGGTTGACCACAATGTATATTTGTATAAGATCTTAGAGAAATAAATGTGTTGTTCTATTAACTCATAATCTTGCAACTATTCTGACCTGTTACTTTGGTACTATTATTTGCAATGTTTATTTTTCTCTGTAGTTGATCTATGATCTGATTTTATTATCCCTCTTTTTCTGTTCTTCTAGTAGACAAGTCTATTGTCTTGTGTTTGCTTATACAGATGTCCAGCATTTATGGCAAATGATTCCTCAATAACTTTAGGACTCTGCTACAATTTTCTCTAACCATTTTCAAGAAAACTTAGAGTAATTCATCCCATTAGGGGACTCTATAATTATTTAATATGTAGATGATTTGCTGGTAGCCTCAGAAACTAAAGAGCAATACAAAACTGATATTTTGACTTTGTTATAATTCCTCTCTCGGTGCAAAAAAAAAAAAAAAGGGTGAGAATTTTCCCCACCCCTTTTTCTTAGAGCACTTACTTCAGAGAAACTATAAATATAAAATATTTTATTTTATAATCTAAATAAGCCACTTGCCAGTTTTATAGCTCAGGATTGTTTTCCCTTTTGATGAAAACAATTAGCCAACATAGAATGCCAACTTAATTATTAAGTGAATATAGGAAGGACTATGAGTGACAAATGGTGCTATTAAATTCTCTTCCTTTGGACTAATTATCTTTTATATTAAGAATATGTATTTAACAGGATGTATCGGCTTGTCTATATAAAAGGTGGAGATTGCTTTCCGTCTTTCCTATCTCTTTAGTAGATTGCCTATGATGTGCATCACATCACAGTTTAATGATTATTCAATCAAACTTGTTTTTCTTTCTAATTTGATAATCTTGACATTTACCTAAGCCCTGTGATCTTGGGAAACAGTGAAGGTTAAGAAGCTTTCTTTCCCCCCTTGAAATCCCAGCTTTGTATTCTAGCAGAAAAAGACTTATTGGATAGAACCATTCTTCGCCACATGAGTTAGACAAGACTCATGGAAGCCTCTCTGGTTTACCGATGACAAGGCCAGACAAAGATCCTCAATATTCCCTTTCTTTTTCTTGTACATGATAAATAACTGCTTGTTTCTACTAATCAATGGAAACAAAATACTTGTTGGCCAAATAAGATTTTTTTTCCTCCATGCCCCTGAACTTTGTCCCACTCTCAACTAAGCCAGCATGTAACCCTTCTAGAGCATAGATTGGCCTCAGAGTAAAAATTCTCTAATCAACTACCAAGTCATAACACCCTTTCACCCCACTTCTTTATATACCTGGTTCTTTCTAACTTTGTTTATTCCTCTCTATAAAATAAAAACTTTGCCTAACTCTTGAGATACTTGCAGATCTTATAGTCACCGTGTTCTTCCTATTGCGGTAGTCTCCACCTATTTCAAAAGACTCTCTTGCGATAATTATTTTTGAAGAAAAATCTCTACTTACTAAGTCTGAATTGTTTTTTATTTGCCATATATTTTGTGGAGAGATATTTTTGCATTAGCAGGATATTTTGTTTCTAATTGTTTCCTCAACACATAGAATCATGAGGATGTCATTTCATCATCTTTACAATAACTGATTACATAGAAGCAAGTCACAGGCCTATTCATGCTCGAGGATAGTCACACACAAAGGCATGACTGTCAGGAGGTGGAGCTCATGGGATACTCATGAGATTCTGTCAGCCACAGTCCATTCTCTAGGTCACAATGTTTAATTCTCTACCTTATTCAAAATAAATTTACCTTCCCCCAAGGTCCTCAAAATCTGACCTGATTACAACATCAGCTCAAAATTCAAGTCTCATCATCTAAATCAGGTCTAAGTGCACATTATTAGGTTGTGTGGAGGGTAGTTCATTAAGCATACTAGCTGGGGACAATAAATCTCTATTTACGGACCTGTGAAATGGAAGGGACAAGTCATCAGTCCTAACACATACAGTGCACAATGGTGGGATAGGCATAGGATAACATCTATGCGCATTTTCTTTATCTCTATTTTTTTGAGTCTCAAAACTTTACAACTGAGTTTTTCGTTTTTCCAAAGAAACACCTACTTCATCCTCTGTTATTCTGTTCCAGATAATAAAATGAGACAGAAAATTTCCAAATTTGTTTTATAAAATAGAAAGCTTCTACTCTTAAACCTGATACACAGCGACAAATGTATAATTAAAGTGGTAATTCATTTACTTGTATTGTAAGGCTATTCACATTTTCTATTAAAATAAACAACATTTAGTAATGAACTAGAAACAAACTATAAAAGAATGAATGAAAGTAAGAAAAGGAAGGAAATCTGAGTTAGTTTCTTCACTTCGTGGTTGAAGAAAACAGTCAATTGTCTAAGTAGTGGAGGACTGGCATTGGACTGGAGGACACACAATGTGTAACATTCTGTCTTCCTGTTTTATGTGGCAACACAGAGTTAATTTACTTTCTTTCTTCTTCCTCCTTTCCTTTCTCCCTTTCCCTTGCCCCTCCTTCTCCCTCTTCCTGATTTATTCATTACAGATGGGAGAAGCAGTGAGACAGTAGCCCCAGGACATGCACTGTTCATAGATAGGAGTGCCAGTCTCACTCTTGCTCTCTCTTTCTCATCTCTTGAAGCCTCATCATACAGATTTGGGAAGGAACTACAGATGGTGTCATTGATTTTGGCCAAAACTTCCAGGACTTTAATCTTTCTGGTTTCAGCATGGGCTGTGACCCCTCAGGAACTCATAGAGTGAAGGATAACTATTGGGCACCTGCTGGTATTCCAGGTACTTTTCCTGTACCAAATTTCTGGTAATGAACTTTCTGGCTGTCCATAGATGAAGTGTTAGTTTCTATCCTGAACCTTCATTGTATTCAGGAATTTCCAGATTTTCTCTTCAGTGTGACAGTTGCCCTTCATGAAGGTCGCACCCAGGAGAGTCATTAGGAGTCCGGCCAGTCTTAGATAACTACTTATCACCACCCAGACTTCTCTCATTGGAGGAAACCCAGCTTCCTAATAAAAGCATAAGGAGAATGACTATAGGGGTTTAGTGCCTTCAATTCAAGGCCAAATACCTCTTCCATGCGCTTCAAATAGCAATGAGACGATATTTTTCACCACAAAGTTTGAACAAAATGTAAAAGAATGCTAAAAGTAAATGTCTCTGAGAATATAAGGCATGCATATACATTAAGAGATTAGGAACTGTAGTATAGCATTTTGGAAACAGAACTTCAGCAGTACAGCATTTGTAAAACATTTCAATCTTTACACCTTTCCCACTTTAATCCAATTTGCACTTCTCTATGACTTTCTCATGAGAAGACATGCACATTTTTCTCAAGATTTCATGTTGAAAAATGTTCATTTTAGTTTCATTAATCATAGCAACAAATGGTAAACAATTTATGTGTCCATTAGGAGACAAATCAGTTAATTATTGTACAAACATACTTAATAATTCTAGGGAGTAGTTAAAAAGTGAGGTGGAGCTACATGTGCTGTCATGGAAATATCCTGCACTCATTTTATTAAATGATCAGGTCAAGGACAGAACAATATGGACATTGTTACCTATGTATATTAAAAATTCAGTATATTTTTATAGCACACCTGTATATGAGAAAAAGTCTAGTATCAGCTTTAAAGGATACACACCAGATTAATTGTAGTTACCTCTGGAGATGGGGCTGAATTTTGAGAAAAGGGGGAGATTGTGATTTATTCTGTGCTGACAGAATTTTTAGTAACAAGAATATATGTACTATTACGTTTGCAATTAAAATAGTTTAATACAACTAACTACAAAAATAGTAGTTGTACATTAATCTTATAAAGTAACTGCTAGCTGATGCAACATACAAAACCTACAACTGAATGGTTTAAAACAACGAAAGTTCATATTTCATACACATAAAATCTGATGTAAGTAGACAGGGATCTCCTCTAACAGGTGATCCAGAGATACCGGCTGCCTCCAACATGTTGCTTTACATCTCAGCATGAGTTCTTGATTGCATCTGTTTCAGGGGCAAGGGAAGTTACATGATCCTTCCTAACTACAGGTGAACTGGGTAATGTAGTCTTCCCATGAGTCCAGAAAGGAGAGGAAGACACCATGTGGATGAGTACTTGCAGTCTCTCATTAACTATTATATAATAAGTGCTTGGTAAAGGAATAATCATTAGAATTTGTTATGAAAACAACTTTCTTCATTTCTTGGTGGAGTTTCTAAGGAGGCAAATTTCCTTTGCAATTCTTCAACAATTTCTGTCAGCCTCCTACATGGCAGGTGCTTTCAAATACAGGATCACATTTCATTTTCAAAAGTACCCTGTGAAATCTCAGCATGGAGAATTCTCCTTTTTCATTCAGTAGCGCCTTTCTGCACCGATCTTACTGCATGCACTAAGTCTCAATAGGATAAGAATGTGCACCTTTCTATTCGTCCATGGTGACAATCTGGACTTAGGAATTCTGCAAACCTCAACATGACTGAACATGCAGGACACTTACAAGTGCTATTTGGCACGAGGAAAAATCAGTATTTTCCTCTGGGACAAGTACTGAGATAAGAGGCAGCGCAACACTGGTGAATTATTTTTGTCTTTGCTGTTCAAACACAGTATGTCTGCCAAAAAACCATTTTTTCTTCTTAGGGAGACTCTGATGGGGGGAGGGCTGAGGAATTTGGCCTCAGTGGATGTTTGCTTCACAGTGATTTTCATGGTCTTCTCCGGTCTTCAATCTATGAGGATTGCTTTGTTTTTGACCATGTAGTGTATTTGTTCAGGGGTTGCTCTCAAATAGCACACCCTTTAAAAATCTTGCTGACAATATCTGGGTTGTTTAGAAAACCTTTTCTCAAACTTCAGTTACATCCCAAGAACCCGTATATGCTCTGTGAAAAATCAGAATGAGACTCTAATAATTGGCTCATTTGAAATACACTTTAAGACTACTGTCAAGATGTGGGGTAGAAGCGGGGGTTGTGGTAATCAGATATCTAAACATCACTGTCAGAGG
The DNA here is from genome assembly GCA_963573385.1 of Cacajao melanocephalus. NCBI lineage: Eukaryota > Metazoa > Chordata > Mammalia > Primates > Pitheciidae > Cacajao > Cacajao melanocephalus. The sequence goes on along the minus strand of CAUYLG010045576.1, from coordinate 15,932 downwards.
TTCCACTGAGAGAGATGGGACCTCCAAGAAGCATCTGCAGAGAGCAGCAGGATACTCTAAGTCTAGAGGCAGGCAAGTGATTCTGGTCTGTCCATGTCACAGAAGACAGGGGTGCAGTCTTCAGAGAAGGCAGTGAAGAGCTCGTTAGAAGATAAGGTGCCAGTTTGTACATGAAGGCACACTGGGGAATACTTAGAGGAAAGGTGCTGTAATGTTAGAAAGTGCTGAATCAGGACTCATGTCCCAGCACTTGGGCAGAATCTGCTCTCAAGGAAACCTTGTGCTAGGGACAGCAGGATCCTCAGAAAATGAATCACACAAACCATCCCAAATGTATGCTTTATTCTCATATTTATCTTCCTTCTTTAGGCCTTGCGATGGTTTGGATCTATGTCTTCACCCAAATCTCATGTTGAAATGTAATCCCCAAGGCTGGAGGTGGGGTCTTGAGGAAGGTAATTGAATTATGGGGGCAGATTTACCCCTTGGTACTGTCTTGAGTTCTCATGAGATCTTGTTTAAAAGTATGTAGTACCTCCCCATTCCCTCTCTTCCTCCTGCTCCAGCCAGGTAAAATGTGCCTGCTTTCCCTTCACCTTCTACCATGATCATAATTTTCCTGAGGCCTCCCCAGAAGTAGAAGCATCCTGTACAGCCTACAGAACTGTGAGCCAATTAAACATCTTTTCCTTGTAAATTACCCAGTCTCAAATATCTCTTTAGAACAATGTGAGAATGGCATTGCTGTAAAGAAATACCTGAGACTGGATAATTTATAAGGAAAAGGAGGGCTACCCAAGGTATTGAGGAGTGGTGCACTGCTATAAAGATATCTGAAAATGTGGAAGCAACTTTGGAACTGGGTAATGGGAAGAGGTTGCAAGGCTGTGGAGAGCTCAGAAGACAGGAAGATGAGGGGAAATTTGGGACTTCCTAGGGACTTATTGAATGCTTGTGACCAAAATGCTGATAGTGATATGGACAGTGAAGTCCAGGCTGAGGAGGTCTCAGATGGAAATAAGAAACTTACTGGGAACTGGAGCAAAGGTCGCTTTTGTTATGTGTTAGCAAAGAAACTGGTGGCAATGTGGCCTTACCCCAGGGATCTGTGGAACTTTGAACTTGAGAGTGATGGTTTAGGTTACCAGGTAGAAGAAATTTCTAAGCAGCAAAGCATTCAAGATGTGAGCTGGCTTCCTCTAACAGTATATGCTTATATATGTGATCAAAGAAATGATGTGAAACTGGAACATTATATTCAAAAGGGAAGCAGAGGATAAAAGTTTGGAAAATTTGCAGCCTGGCCGTGTGGTAGAAAACAAAAGCCTATTTTCAGGTGAGGAATTCAAGAAGGCTGCAGAAATTTGCATAAGTAAAAAGGAGCCAACTTCTGATAGCCAAGACCCTGGGAAAAAGGCCTTGAAAGCATTGCAGAAACTTCCACAGTAGCCCCTCCCATCACAGGCCCAGTGGTCTAGGATAAAAGAATGGTTGGTTTTGTGGGCCATGCCCAGCACTTCTCACCCCCTCCTGCTTTTCTGTGTAGCCTCAGGACACTGGTCCCTACATCCTGGCCACTCCAGCACCAGCTGTGGTTCAAAGGGGCCCAGGTACAGCTCAGGCTGCTGCTTCAGGGGGTACAAATCATAAGTCTCGGCAGCTTCCACATGATATTAAGCCTATGGGTCCACAGACTGCAAGGCTTAAGGCTTTGGAACCTCCACCTAGATTTCAGAGGATATATGGAAACACCTGAATGTCCAGACAGGAGGTCTGGTGCAGGGCTCAAGCCCTCATGGAGAACCTCTACTAAGGCAGTGCTGAGGGGAAATGTGGAGTTGGAGCCCCCATACATAATCCCCACTGGGGCACTGCCTAGCAGAGTTATGATAAGAGGGCCACCCTCCTCTAGACTCCACAATGTTAGATCCACTGGCAGTTTGCACTGTGCACCTGAAAAAGCTGCAGGCACTCAGTGCCAGCTCATGAGAGCAACCACAGGGGTTGAACTCTTCAAAACCACAAGGTTGGAGCTTGGGAGCCCATCCCTTGCATCAGAGTGCCTTGGATGTAGAACATGGAGTCAAAAAAGAGTATTTTGGGCCAGGGAGGGGGGATTACACCTGTAATCCCAGCACTTTGGGAGGCTGAGGCAGGTGGATCACTTGAGATCAGAAGTTTGAGACCAGCCTGACCAACATAGTGAAACCCCATCTTTACTAAAAAAAAAAAAAAAAAATTACAAAGTTAGCCAGGTATGGTGGCACATACCTGTAATCCCAGTGAGGCTGAGGCAGGAGAATTGCTTGAACCCAGGAGGCAGAGGTTGCAGTGAGCTGAGATCGTGCCATTGCACTCCAGCCTGGGCAACAAGAGTGAAACTCTGTCTCAAAAAAAAGTATTTTGGAGCTCTAAGACTTAATGACTGCCCTGCTAGGTTTCTGACTTGCATAGGGCCTGTATTCCCCTTCTTTGAGCTGATATTTCCCTTTTGGAATGGGAGTATTTAACCAATGCTTTTACTCCCATTGTATCTTGTAACTTTTATTTTTTCATAAATGGAAGGGACTAGCCTTGTCTCAGATGACATTTTGGACTTTGGACTTTTGAGTTAATGCTGGAATGAGTTGAGACTTTGGGGTACTGTTGGGAAGGCATGATTAGATTTTGCTATGTGAGAAGAACATGAGATTCGAGATGGGCCAGGGATGGAATGATATAGTTTGACTATGTATCTCCACCCAAATCTCATGGTGAAATGTAATCCCCAAGGCTAGAGATGAGGTCTGCTGGGAGGTGATTGGATTATGGGGGTAGATTTGCCCCCAAACTCAGATACTGTCCTGAGTTTTCATGAAATCTGGTTGTTTAAAAGTGTGTAGCACCGCCCCCTTCTCTCTCTCTTCCTTCTCCTCCAGCCATTGTAAGTCACGCCTGCTTTCCCTTCACCTTCCACCATGATTGTAAGTTTCCTGAGGCATCCCCAAAAGCACATACTGCCATGCTTCCTGTATAGCCTATAGAACCATGAGCCAATTAAATCTATTTTCTTTATAAATTACCCAGTCTGAGATATTTCATTATAGCAACGTGAGAACAACCTAATACAGGCCTGCTTTTAGTACTTTGGCCAGAATCCTTTATTTATTTTTTAATTTTTTTAACTCGCTCAGTGCTTTATTGAACCAAGGCCCTAACAGATGACTCAGCAGGTCTTTCAAGCATAGCCCTGCCCCCATCTTGAGATTCAGAATCCAGAGGGTGCTCAGTCGTTGGTTTAGCTGCTTCTGTGACATTTCCTCTTGAATAGTTCCAAACCCTAAGTGTAAAGATTTTTGTCCACACAGACACACATATATTCCTGCTACAGGCTGTCATGCTCACCAAAACAGTCCCGCCCAGTTTGGGTGTGCAAGGCACTGCTCATCCATGGCCATCCACCCATCCATCCATCCAAACTTCCATCCATCTGCAACAAGACAGCAGCAAGTTCTGACCAGTCAGGCCCCAGAGTTCACAGCAGTAGGGGCTGGGCTTCCAGTAGGCTCATGATTCATATCTTAGCTCTGGCCCTGGGAGCCCCCAAGGATAATAACATCCCTTTCTGGGGCAACAAAACTGACCAAGTGGGCAACTGATATTTGACAGGGAAACCTAAACAGCCTATGAAACTGTCCTGAGATGGGTATAAAGTCAAACAGACCACGTACACAAGTAACACTGAAAAGGAAAGAGTAAGAGCTTCTGTTTATACTGGAGGTGCTCTTATGGCAGGACAGGAAAGAGGAAAAGAGAAAGGGGCAACATGGGAGACATACTATGGTTCCTACAGAGATTAGGGGAAGCCCTGGCCCAGGAAGTACACAGGGCAGAGAGCTGACTCCCAGGCCAGGAAGGAGTTTAGCTCTGACCCATCCTTGGGGACTATGGCTCTCCCCCAGCCTCAGCTGACACACACACACACACACAAAAGCTTTTCAGGACACAGGAAGATGAAGGGTTAACACTAACGAGGAAGCAAGAAGCTCCTGGAGGACACAAAGTAATGCCTTTAAGCTGGCATTAACCCAACTTAACTAACTCAACAGACTGGGCTCTTCAGGGGTGGGGGCGGGGCACCAAGTTATGGAAAATGATGGGATGACACAGGGGAATCAGAGCTGGGGCAGACAGGACACCCACACCATCATTCGCATAGTCAGCACCTGAGACCTTCAGCAGGTCCTCACCCCAGCAGGCCCATAGGGTAGCAGGCTCCAGACCTCAAAAGCAACGGAGGTAGCAGGACTCATGCAGGCCCCTCACTGGTCCTGCAGCCAGAGGCAGGGCTCCCACCAGCACTGCTCTCCAGCCCAGCTGCATATCTTGAGGAGGAATGACTTTAGCTCATCCTTGAAGGCCTCGTGGCTCATGGGCCAGTAGTTCTGGGATTCACAGAAGTTTGGATGCTGAGGGAAGAACTGCTAGCTGCCTTTCAGGATATACATCTTGGGATAGTAGAAGCTGGGGTAGTCATTGACAGCATGGTCTCATTCCCTGATGAAACGGCACATGCGGGGCTTGCACTCAAGTGAGAATTTACAGTGGAAAATGAGAATGACTCTCTTGCCCAGGTTACAGGGTGTGATAGGGGTCTGTAGCAGAAAGCTCTAGACGTTGCATTCCAGAAGCAAGTTCACAGCAGTCTTGATATGCCTGCCTTCATACTCATAGGGGTATCTGCAGTCCACAATCACAAATTTATCCATGATGTTGCTGAACTTGCCCATCACCAGGGCCACCATCATTTCTGGTGAGATGTACTTGAGGTCTTGGTGCCTTCCATCTACAGTCTGTAGGAGGAAGGCCTTAGAGTAATCTCCTATCAGCTCTCATTGGTCACTGCCCAGGAGGTTCTCGATTTCATCATGACACAGTGATTTTGAGTGGAGGCCTCAGGCTTTAGATTCTTCAGGCTCCTCCTGCTCCTCCGGATAGGTCACGCTTCACCTCCGCTTATCTGCATGGGCGTGTCCCTGTCCTGGGGCTGCTCCAGCCTCTTGAGGATGGGCCAGATCACACTGCAGGGCAAGGACGGACAGCAGAAGAGCCGCTGGCACATGCTGTACATGCCGAGACCCTGCTCCTCTTCCTTTTCCAAGGTATTGACCAATGGGGTGCTAATGAGGCTCTCCATGCCTGGGGGGACTGCATCATCGTCCTTTAAGTCACACTCTAGGATGTCCACAAATCCATCATCTTCTTTGGTATCCCCTTTGCAGGAGTCAGAGATAAGCAACCTAGGGCCAGGGGGCTGAGCTCCTCCACTTCCATCTTCTGCTCAGGAGTGAGACACATCAGGTCTGGAGTGAGCTGGACCTCTGGCCAAAGGATTCCCTGCGGCTGGCCCACTCTGCCAGAGCATGGGCAGAGCTGGGATGTGTGGGCTTCCATGGCATCTTGAAGACAAATCCATCATTCTCTGGGTCTCTCCCAGAGCTGCTGGCAGCTCCACCGCCCATCTCGCTCTTCCTTGTGTCATTGGGTACCTGGGAGTTGGTGATGTTCCCTAAGCCTGGGGCTGTGGCCCAGCAGACTCACCGGCATAGACTGGAAGCATCTGATGGCAAACTGCTAGTTTCAAATGACCTGGCTGGCTGCCTGGATTGCCTGTTTTAATGTCTGCTCCATCATCTGGGGGTCTATAGGGCTGGTGGAATCCATGCAGAGACCTGCATCAGAAGATTCGGAGGATCCAGATGACAGGGAGGATTCGAATACCTATCCAGACAAGGATAGGCACATCAGCCAGCTGTGGCTGCAGAAGAGCAGGGTCCCTACCTGATTCTTCGGTGTTTGGCTGCCGAGCCTGGCGAGGTCGTACATGGTCTGGGTGAGGGTAGTGACCAGCAAGGAAGGGACCGTGCACACAAGGGACCCCAGGAGGCCATGAGATCCAGCAGGAGGCCCAGGAGGTGGCCAGGATGCTGGGCACCACCACGCACACATGCTGGACTGAAAGCCAAGCTTGGTGTGGGCTCCAGTTGGGGCACCTCCATTGTGGTGGGGCAGGCAGAAGACTGGGTGGAGGGCCAGGTGCAGGGCCACCACAGATGTTGGCACAGCTGGCTGGGCTGAGGGAGACAGCGGGAGTGTGGTGGTGGGGGAAGTAGGGTGGGGGGAAAGGGAGGGAGAGAGGAAGAGCCACTGGGCTGGGTGCGAGGGAGAAGAGGGATACGGGAGGGTGGGGAGCGAGGGACACGGGACTCAGGCACCATCCTGGGAAGCCTGGAGTCCTTTATTTTTAATTGTAATAGATTTTGCAGTTGTGAAAAGACTAGTGAATTAGACAGAAGATCTGCCTCCAATTGGGAGGAGTGAAAAAATGTGAGCTCTAGAATAATTCTGGCCACATTAGACCAGGGGTCTAGCCTGAGGTCTGTCACCTATCAGCCATGTAAGCGTAAAATTATAAGTTTGGCAAATAATGTCTGATAAGCCCTGACTTGTAGCACTGTTGGAATCTATGTAATGGATATGAAGCACTTAACAGAATTATGGAAAATATTGGATCTTTAAAGAATGGTAGTTATCATATTATTTTTACCACAGATGATATCACCCTCCCCTCTGAGGAGATTTATTTTTTATTAATTCAGGAAAATATGCAGCCTTCTAGGACAATTAATATCAAATTAGCCCACTATGTATTTAGCACGTAAAACTAAATAAAATTTCCCCATTTGAAGATAAGTTACTTAATTTCCAAGTAGGGAGTCTTCCCCAGTTCACTGAAATACAAAGCCCTAGAATTTGTGTCAAGGACGAACAACTTCCCTCCCAGGTGCTATTCCACCGAAACAATCCCTATTTTCGTTCATTTCATCATCATCAAATATATTCTCCCTTAGAGTTTGCCAAATTACACTGAAGGTAACTTAAACTATCCCTTTAAGATGAGTCCGTGCCTCACACCTGTAATCCCAGTACTTTGGCAGGCTGAGGTGGGTGGATCACTTGAGGTCAGGAGTTCAAGGCCAGCCTTGGCAACATGGTGAAACCCTGTCTCTACAAAAATACAAAAAATTAGCTCGGTAGGGTGGTGTGTGATTCTAGTCCCAGCTACTTGAGAGGGTAAAGTTGGAGGGTTGCTTGAGCCTGGGAAGTCAAGACTGTAGTGAGCCATGGTTGCACCACTGCACTCCAGCCTGGAAAGAAGAGCCAGATGCTGTCTCAAAAATATGTCCTTTTAAATACTAGGATCTGGCTTTCTCAGTTCAGAGCCAAGGAGTCAATACAATAGCTTTTCAGTACCCCACTTCAAGGCCGTTTCACCTTTATTTCTCAGAAATTCCCTGGAGATGCTGTGTATAAAATAACTAGACTGTGCTATGTGTTCAACTGAATGTGAACAAGAGCACAGGAAACTATCCACTTCCACCCCAAGAGGTTTTCTTCTGGATTATTGATGTCACCAAGGTAACTCTTAAGTGGCAGTTTTCACTCCAGGGTTTTTTCCTTCAACAATGAAACACACCATCTGAGTGCCTGGCCTCTGCTCTCTAGTCCCACAGCTTCATCTAGCCCACCACCCAGCTTAAATTAAAACTATATCCCACTGAGAGACTTACAGTTTCCAAAAGTCTAAAAGACCTTTTCTTCAGAGAATGTGCACCTTATCATTTTCAGCCAGATACACTCCAGCACTTTTCCCAAACCCCTCTCTAACTCCTTACCTCCCTTACTCCTTCTTCTTGTCCTTTAGGTCATAAAAGTATTTCACCATCTTCCATACATGATTACTGTTCATTAATTGTAAAAGTCTAAGCAGGGGTGGGTGTTTTGTATCCTAGTATTCCCATTTCTAACAAAATTACTTTCAAAAAACAGATGTTTACTTAATACTAGAGGAATGAATGAGTCGGTAAGCATAGATGCTAGTTCATAAACATTTTATTTTTTCTTACCTTCTTCAGTAAGCTAAGCCAATCCAGGTATGTCTCTTTTATTTTTATATAACAGACTAAAATTGATAAAGAAAACCAAGAACTGAAAAGTTTTACTTGTTTTCACCTATGTTTTGATCTCCAAAATTTTACTGCTAAATCATTTCACATTTTTTAAAGAAATACCTATTCCATTACTGTGTTTCCTTGTTCTGGCTCATTAAATATGAAAGAAGGTTTCCCAATTTGTTTTACAGAACAATAAAGCTTCCACTCTTAAATAGCAATATACATGTAACCCAAGTAATTAATAGATTTAGATTCTGAAGTTATCTATAACTTCTATTAAAAGAAATAACATTTGAAATATAACACCAAAAAAGAAAGATACCGCTCCAAGTTATTATAGAGTATTAACACAAAATGATATATGCTGTGTTCCCTCCAGACCCACCCTGGTCATTCACTACTTAGAATGTTGATTGCTCTTTTCTTTCCCAAATAAAACAATCTTCTTCAGACTTCAACATTTGAAATATAACCTAGGGAAAAAAAGAAGGAAAAGTAAAACTCCAGTTATCAATATACAATAGGAACACAAAGATGATATACATTTCTTTCTTCCAGCCCCACCATGGCCCTCCACTATTAGAATGTTGACAGACCTTTTTGGCCAAAAAGTGAAGAACCAGCCTCAGATTTCACTTAGCATGGGAGAAGCTGCTAGACGTGGTTCTGGAACGTGCTCTGGCCATGGCAGCAGTGTGAGCCCTGGCTGCAGCTCTGGCTTGGGCTCTCTCTTCCTCATCTCGCAAAGCCTCTTCATAGCAGGATGGGAAGGCACTAGGGACGGTATCATACATGTTGGCTAAGAACTTGAGGACTTTCATCTTGCTAGTTTCAGCATAAGCTCTTGGACCCCACACGAATTCATAGCGTGGAGGATCACTGTTGGGCACTTGCTGGTACTCCAGGTACTTTAGCTGTACCATATCTTTGGTGAGGACTTTCCTGGGATCCCCATAGATGAAGTGCTCCGTATCAGCATATATACCCATCACATTCAGCACTTCCCAGATTGCCTCTTCTGGAGCACGGTTGCCATTCATGAAGATCACACTGAGTGCAACCATCAGGAGACCAGTCTTGGGAATATTTTCTTCATCGCTGGTTGTTCCATCATAGGTGAGGTCTAGTTTGCTGAAAAGGGCATAGGAGTGCCTGATAGGATCCACTTCCTTCAAATCAACACCAAATGCCAGTTCCATGTGCTCAGCGGCTCTCCTGAGGATCTCATTAAAGTGACACTTGTCCTTTGTGATAACAAACTTTATCATGTCTCCCTTTGTAATTGGCTCTTTGTTTTGATACTTCTGAAGCAAGAAATTCACCAGCAAAACTACTTTCCTGTTTAAAGGATCTTTTTTCCAGGCTTCAGCAACACTTGAGAAATGTAGACTTTTCTCATCTTGGCTGGTGGCACCTTCATTTGAACTGGTGCATGAAACAGGTGCAATAGTATTAGCGGTGGATGGGGCTCCCTGAAGCGCCTCAGGAATGCTAGGTGTCTCAGCAGCAGGCAAATTCTGGGGTCTATCACCAAGGAGATGATAGGCAGAGGAAGGCGATTCTCCTTCTGCCACTGTGGCCTGAGTAGCTCCCAGATCCTGATTCTCACAATGAGCCTGGCGGCGTTTCTCACGAGCACGGAGCTTACTTTTATGACCTCGAGGCATAATTACTCTTGTCAGGGACCACAGACAATAGTGCAGGCAGTTGGGTTGATGAAGAGGTCACCCTAGAAGATGGAGGATGAGATAGTGTTCACAACCTTGGTAGAGAGAATCTACCCTGGCTCCAAGAATGGCCACCTCTGCTCGTTCTCTTGAGGGTATTGCTTTAGAAACCCATAAGGCAGGAGCGGGGTGGGACTCTGTTCTGTGGGGGTTTGTCACATCAGTTCTAACTCAGAATATTAATTTTATTCCTTACCAGTACTTTGAGTCCTCCCTCCGTTGACTTGAGGCCGCCTCCCTTTAGACCATGGCTTCCCATCCCACAGATTCCCAACAGGAAGTAAGGCCGTTAGGCCTAACGGCTGTGTTTTGGGACACAGAGAATTGACAGTGTGGGCAGGACAGAGCAGAGCAGGATGGGTTTCTGTGAGGCAGCCTCTGTTCTGAAAAGAATGTGTCTGAAAGGTCGTAACAACAATACTCACCTTGATACCTGCTGGATCCCAAGATTTATTTCTCCGGCCACATCTTTCAGACCAAGGCGACACCCGTAACGCCTTGATGACGTGGAAGTAAGGTCAACGGAAACACTTCCGGCCACGCCCATCTTGCTCTCTGAGCGTGGTGGTGCTGCGTTCCAGGGGAGGGGCATTTCTTAAAGGGCTACATATATTTCTTTCATTGACTTTGCAGGCCCTGGGACTTCTCTCTTTGCTAAGCTGAATCAGTCAGTCTCAGAAAAAGGATGATTTTCCTGAATCCAGAGTAGGAAGTAAGGTCCAGCCTGAGCCCAGCAGCCATGCCTGGGGCCTCCTAAGATTGACAGGAGGGGCGGGGCTCTGTCAGGGGTCCCTCTTCTTGAGTAGGTAATGCCCTCAGTCATCACTCAGTGTCTTATCTTGACTTTTTATAGGTGCTGGGCCACTTCTCTGCTGACTTGAGCCCATCAAGTAAGGTACTAAATTTGTAAATAAAGATAATTAACATCTGTACAATATTATATTCACCATATATGAACATATTATATTGCTCTACTTAGGCATCTACCTAATTCTATCAGCAAATTTTTATATTTGCTTTGACAGACTGTGTATGTTTTTGTTAATGTTCTTTTTAGGTATAATTTGAATGTTTCTGCTCTTTTGAATGGTATTTTTTCATTATATTTTCTTATTTTTAAAGCTCTCTCAAATTTATTGGAATAGATTGTTTTTAGGATGGTACATTAGGAGAAAAATGTGGATGATAGAAACATCAAAGGATCTTTCATTTAGGTACTAAAAGGAATCCAGAAAATAACTTCTCAGAGAAAATCTGGAGTAGTTAGGATCCTTTTTTATTTGGAACCATTACTTTCAATTTAAGGCTTTGGATATTACTTTTGTTTTATTTCTACTACACTGGCTGAGTCAGCTTTGAATTCCTGAAAAGTTTTACTTCTGCCCCTCACATAAGATCCTAATCCAGTTCACAGTGAATTTCGATGACAAAGTCTTGAGGTAGCACAAATGTTTTTATGAGATTCCTTGAGACTTCTTTATTTTTTAAGCTTTTAAGTACAAAGAATGTATGTGCAGGTTTGTTATGTAGGTAAACTCATGTCATGGGGGTTTGTTATACAGATTATATTATCACCCAGGTATTAAGTCTACTACCTATTAGTTATTTTTCCAGATCCTCTCCTTTCTCTCACCCTCCACCTTCCAAAAGGCCCCAGTGTCTATTGTTCCCCTCTGTCTCCTTATGTTCCCATCATTTAGCTCCCACTTATAAGTGAGAACATGTGGTATTTGGTTTTCTGTTTTTATGTTAGTTTTCTAAGAATAATGGCCTCCAGCTCCATCCATGTTTCTGAAAAGGGAATGATCTTTCCAGAGGAATAAATAAAAGAAAATCTTTGTCTAATTGATATCAGAAAACTCTTTAGTCCAAAAATTTTTAATATATCTTTATAATTTTGAGTTATAAAAATATTTTACTGGAGAATGAATCTGGTTCATAACTGATTGAATAATTAATCTCTTATTAAGGATTATTAGTTAGAAGTGTTGGAATAAATAATGTTCAGGCCCTAGTGTTTGTCACATGACATATTACTTATGCCTACGAATAGTTATAATTTTGGAAAACAGAAAATTTTACTATGATTTCTTCAAAGCTACCTTTCTTTGAAGGTTTCTGTGTTGTTCCTATATAGCTAGCCAGTCGGTAGGCCAACTGTGTTTTATTTTTATCTTTGCAAATTGTAATGTGGATATGGTAAGTGATGAGTTTTGCTATTATCTTAGCTTTTATGTATGTAGACATAAAAAACAATTGTGGCATTCTTCCCTCTGGGTTCACAAACTTACTCAATTTATGGCTATTCAATGAACTTTATATCAAGACTCTTTTCATTAATGTGGTAAATGCAGAAATATTCATGTATTTGAATAAATATGCTAATATGTTATCACAATTAATTAAAAGAAATTTTCCAACTTCTTAATTCACGTGTTACTAAATTAAATATTTAGATTGTTCAGTGAATATTTACTTCTTGAGCTTCTAACTTTTGTGACATGTTTCTGAGTTAATAAGCCTGGAAATGTAGAATGTTATATAGCAAAGATATTCATCTATGAGTAAGGAGTCTTAGGTTATTGTTATGGCTTGAGTGGGTTTCCCAAAGTTCATGTGTTAGAAACTTGGTCCCCAATACAATAGTGTTGAGATGTGGGACCTTTAAGAGGTAACTAGGTCATGAGGGCCCTGCTCCTATGAATGGATTGCTGCCATTATCACAGAAGCAGGTTATTTATTATGGAAGTGAGTTCATAATAAAAGGATGAGTTCAGTACCCTTTCTTTTCTCTTTTGTTTGTGCTCTCTTGCCCTTCTGCCTTACACTGTGGGATGATGTAGCAAGAAGACCCTCACCAGATGCAAGCCCCTTGACGTTGGTCTTTCCAGCCTCCTAAATTATAAGAAATACATGTCTTTATATACGACTCACTCTATATTTTACTATTATAAGAACACAAAATGGGCTAAGACAAATACAAACCTAGGTTTATCATCATTCAGCTGTTAGATTTGATTTTAGAGCTTTTTATCTACTATAACTTCCCTCTCTCCCTGTTATCTTGCCCATCCTGTAACTTCCTGAATGATATAATAATAACTTCTCAAACAAAAGAAGCCTTCTAGAGTGATCTGGCAAAAACTTTAGCCTTTCAGTGTGGTTGAAGACTTTGTTCACTTTTACTTGATTCTGCTCCAGTCTGACTTGTACTAATGACTCATCCTTAAACCTTCTGTTTACAATACCAGTTTAACCATTTCAGTGGCCATGCTGCCAATGAATGACTGAAGTTCCAATGGCTTCCTTTTCCCTAAGCCTCATTCTTTCGATTACTGAGAATTTTTGGTCCTCCTTTAAATTTTGAAGTCAAAGGAAATGCCTCATTTGCCTCATCCTAACCCCAGCCCTGGTGAGTGTTAAATCTTTAATCCTAATTCTGGCCACGTAGTTTAAAAAGCGTAATTAATAAGTTATATTATTTTTAATTTGTTTTATTAATTTGTTGTTTACTTTTATTTTCATTTGTTTTATATTTTAGACATAATTTTATTGTCTGCCTTTGTGATATTGAGCAATAAAGTTACTTTATATATGTCTTATAAAATTTTTACAGTGGAAAATAAGGATATTGTTTTTACTGAGTTGATGGGAAGGTTAAATTATAATATGCATGAGAAAATACTTTGTAAACCTTACAAACTTCTAGGTACTTACAAATATTTATTGGAATGAAACTTTGAGAAAGTACTAAAAAAGTCTTTACCCAATCTTTGAAATACTGAGTATACTAAGTGTTCTATTAATGCATAACAAGTTATCACAAACTTACTGGCTTAAAATAACACCCATTTATTATCTCACAGTTCTGTAGGTCAGTAATTCTGACACAGTTCATTTGTGTTCTCTGCTCGGGTCCTCAGTCTCAAAGTGTCTTGTTGACTAGGCAGCATGCTTATCAGGAGGCAGCAGGGACAGATTTACTTCAAGGATTCAGGCTGTTGGCAGAATCAAGTTACTTGTGATTGTAGGACTGAGGTCCTCATTTTTTTTTATGGGTGCCAGATGGGGCCATTCTTTGTTTCTGGAAGTTGCCTACATTCCTTGCTATGCGGACCTCTCCATTTTCAAAGTCAGCAATGGAGAATCTCCTTCATGTAGAATCCACAATAATTTTAATCCCTTTCATCAGGAAGAGTCTTGCCGCTTTTAAAGGTTCACCTCATTAGGTCAGTTCCACCAAGGGTAATTTCCCTTCTTAAACTCAACTATATCATGTAATATAACCGAATCATGTGAGTGATATCCTGTCATATTCATAGGTACTTCCTGCACTCAATGGGAGGCGGTTATACAGGGTTGTGGTTCACTGGGGAAAAATCTTAAAATTCTGCCTCTCATACCTAGAAAAAAAAATTATTGCAGAATTTCTGACCATAAGAGTAGCTGGAACTCCCAAGTTGCATACATAGATTATGAAATAAAAGGACAGAGAGATAGAATCATGGGATATAAAAGGATTTAAAATCTCTACTGCCATAGATTTTTTTAATCTTCTTTGAAGCAATTGTGCTTAGTGGCTGCTGACATCCATAAAACAACAATTTCAATGGAATATTTGCCTCAGTAGGCAAAATTCAATTCCCTAATTCCCAAACTGGAAGGCTGCATTCAAATATTCAACTTTACAGTGTCTGTTGTTTCATCATCAATGTCTTCATGTTGTTTCTTCAACCCAGGGATTACTTTCTTTCTGTTTATCATATATTTAAAAAATGCATATACCAAGCACTATGCCAAGAGTGGGTATACAGTATGAATGAGCCCACCTGTATGTCTTCAGTGTACTAAGTTGAAATTAACAGACTTGACAGCTCATTCATTCTTTCTATTACAGTAACTTTAAATATAAAAAGCAATACATGACACTTACATTCCAGTATTTTCAAAGGCATAGCAATGGTAATATAACGCGTAGGAGTGATACATGGAATACTAAATTAGAACCAGGACAACTGGGTTTCACTGTTGGCTCAGCTTCAGCATGCCTCTGAACTTGACCATATCTTTACCTGCCTACGTCTCAGTTTCAGTTGGACTAGCCAGTCATGAGTATTGTTTTTTGTCACTAGTGTTTACAAAAAGCAAACAATAAATTTAGATGCTGTAGGATATTTATACATAATATAAAAGAAATTTCAAGTGAAGTGGCATTAATTCATTTGGAAAGGAATAATCTGCCAAATACATATAATAATAACATGTAAATAATAATAATATAGTAAGTTATGACTAGCTAGTGGCTAGAATTTTCCTGTGTTAAAAAAAAGGGGAAATTGTAGGAATTTAAGGAAGAATAAAAGGATGACAACCAAATAAACAAGTTTAA
Organism: Cacajao melanocephalus; assembly: GCA_963573385.1. Classification (NCBI taxonomy): domain Eukaryota; kingdom Metazoa; phylum Chordata; class Mammalia; order Primates; family Pitheciidae; genus Cacajao; species Cacajao melanocephalus. Next base: position 822 of record CAUYLG010045576.1, on the reverse strand, counting down.
TAGAAACAAGTTTAATTAATTTAAACACTAGAGGATATATATTTTATAGATGTAAAAGACGTATTGTCAGAAAATGCTAAAAGAAATCAAGAAAAAAAATTGAAAGGACTACTACCAAGCAAAGGTAAAAGTTTGGTTAATTTAGAAAGTGTTATTTGAAAACTCTGAATCGATACTATGGTATTTTGAGCATTTAAAATCTGATCAGCTAAGAGGTTTTGAATTGTATGTTCATTTGTTTTCTTTTGTTTTAACTTAGTGGAACTAACTCTCTCCATGTACGTGTGTGAACTCATAGGGCAGATAAGAAGGAATTGGAGGGCAAGTTAGCAACAGCTACAGTGCAAGTGAGGTATGTCCTAAGAAAGAAAAAAAATTAATTAGCTTAGTTTTTCAGACTTCTTTGTAGATCTAAAGTGTGACTGATTTATGAAATGAGACCCACAGGTATCCTCACCCCATTCTCTAAAACATCTTTCTATTATTGGACCATAATAATATGAGGGAAAAGTGTAAGGTGGTAGGACAAATATTTTAAAATATTAATAATAGTAACTACTAATTTATTAAGGACCATAATGTTCAAGGGAGTGGATTATGTGCATTTTCCTACCTAGCCTGTGGATTGGGTTTTATTAACTGGACTATACATTCAAAGAAACTGAGGCTCATAAAGATTATGAAGCTTTTATTAATCCATATAATTTATTTATTTATTTATTTTTATTTTTTGAAAGAAAGGAAAAGAGAGGAAAGAAAGTGAGAGTGAAAGAAAGAAAAAAAAAAGAATGTACGAGAGAAAGAAAGAGGAAGAAAAAGAGG